>CM021732.1:153736928-153857682 GCA_011075105.1 Heteronetta atricapilla
ACATGTATACATATATATATATATGTATATATCGTCTCAGGGACATGAAGAGGACAGACACATCCTTAAAAATAGACAGGTTGTTAGGCAATGTACTAAACAGGATTTTGGTAAGGAATCATCTAGCTCAAAGAAGGCACCCATAATATGAGCTACCATTCTCCTCTCCCTTCAGGGACAACAGCAACAAAACCAACCTTTCTAAGGTGCAGACAAAAAATTAACACCCGTAACGTGCCTCTCTCTCCCCATTTCTCTCTCTGTCCTCATGACAACAGAATGGAGGCAACGAACTCAAAAGTAGATGTCTGTATTATCAATGTTTACAGTTAGACTAGATAAATCTCACAAAGCAAAAAATGCTGAGATGATAGGGATACAAATTATGAGCTGAACAATGTACAAGCTACTAATGAATTGCAGACCATGAAATGATACTCTGGTTCATTACATGAGAGCTAGGAGACAAGTGGGGAAAGGAGAGCTGCTATTTATCAACTAAAATAGGCCTAATTCATATTGCCAGAAGGCATGAAGCATCTCATGAGCAAAGATCTGCAATTTCACTGCTCCGTTTCAGAATGGGACCTTGTACCAGTTTGCATGGTGCTGCTAAGGACAACATATTGCATTTTCAAAAGTGCTCTCTGGTTCTTACCCCACTGGGAGCCTTCTCAAATATACAGAAAGGAGCCACAATGACAGTTGTTGTCTTTGCAACCTTCTTAAAAGTTTTACCATTTTTTCTCTTACAATTTACCAACTCTGTGAATTTGCTATTTTACTGAATATTAAACTGTATATGTGCAGAATATAAAATCAAATAATCGATAGTGTAAATGAATACAATTTGGACTATTTATCAATTATTTGACTTCATATTCTGCACATGAACAGTTTAAAATTGTTCTTGCTATTTCACTAAACAGGCTGAAAAGCTGCTGAGAGCCTCTGGTGAGGGAGTTGGGGTTGTTCAGCCCGGAGAAGAGAAGGCCCCAGGGAGACCTTACAGTGGCCTGCCAGTGCCTAAAGGGGGCATACAGGAAAGCAGGGGAGGGACTCTTTGTCAGGGATTGAAGTGATAGGACAAGAGGGGATGGCTTTAAACTAAAAGAGAGAAGATGTAGATTAGATAAAAGGAAGAAATTCTTCACTCAGAGGGTGGTGAGGCACTGGCCCATGCTGCCCAGAGAAGCTGTGGATGCCCCATCCCTGAAGGTGCTCAAGGCCAGGCTGGATGGGGCTTTGGGCAACCTGGGCTGGTGGGAGCTGTCCCTGCCCATGGTAGGAAGTTTGGAATTAGGTGATCTTTAAGGTCCCTTCCAAACAAATTATATTATGATTCTATGATCCAGTCTTGCTACCCTGACCTACACTTTTCCATAGCACTCAATTCAACAGCAGATGAGGTATGCCTCAGGCTGCCTTGGTTTTCTGCCAGTTATTGTCTTTATGGGGTGCTAATTCTTTTGAAAATTTAATGTACTGTCATTTTGACCAACCATATATTTGCTTTTGAGACTCTGCTGCTCACCCCCAACAGACTTTTAATTGCAAGATATAAAATTAATATATGAATCTTTATTAGCTTTTCATACTCTCTAATAAGCACAAATACAAAGATGTTAAAATAACAGAAGCTGTTTTAGACAGTAGGTCAGGATGCAGGAAAATATAGAGGGAACTGTGGTTCTCATGCCTTATCTCTCCCTCCATTAATTTGTTTTGATTTGTTTCACATTTGGCAGTTGTAAAGGTTTTGACTCTGACCAGGCACTGGCTTTGTGAGCTGACTGATGACAGAGCTATTAATGAGAAACACTGAAAATGTGACATCATTTGAATCCTTCAGACATTGTGTTTGTGTACAGGGTCAGGCTGGGATGTTAACTTTCCCTGCAGCAGCCCATCAGTGCTGCGCTCTGCACTTGTAGCTAGGACAGCAGTGGTATCACACTGGTGTTGTGTGTGCTGCTGAGCAGTGCTGGCACAGCATCAGGACTCTCTCCAACCCTCCTAGGGGGTGGGCAAAAAAGTGAGAAAGAAACATCACCAGGGCAGCTGACCCAAACCAACCAAAGGGATATTCCATACCATATGATGTCACACTCAGCAATAAAAGGTGGAAAAAGGAAGAAGAGGGGAGGGGTGGGCTCTCGTTGCAAAAACATCTGTCCTCCTCCCAAACACTGGCTACGTGCATTGAGGCCCTGCTTCAAGGACGTGGTCAAGCATCGCTCATTTGTGGGAAGTAGAAATTTCTTTCCTTTGCACTTCCACATAGCCTTTACTTGTTTTGCTTTGTTATTCCCTTTCCCCCTCCCTTTTCCCCTTTCCCTTTTTTCCCTTTAGTTGAATTGTTTAATTAAAAATAATATTTCCTTAATAATATTTTTTCTCTTTAATTAAATTATCCTGATCTCAACCCGTGAGTTGTTCTTTCCTTTACTTCTTCCCCTCCTCATCTGAGGAGGGGGAGTGAGAGAGCGGTTGTGGTGTTCAGCTGCCTAGCACGGTAAAACCACCACAGTTTGATGTTGGCCTATGTCCCTAGACCATGAGGCAGAAACATAGAGAAGAAACAAATGGTTACTCCTACAGAATATCTCAGGGAATATTCAGAGTTTGTGGAAAAAGCAACCATGAAAGGTAGTGTATTTGGATCCCAGCATCCCATTGAGTCACCCTTTAATTTAAAGGGATTCAAGCATATAGAATTCAGACAGGAGAGCATCATGCAGGGGGTCTACTGCTAAGGTTTTCATTTCTTCCTCACCTGATATGGATTGACATTAACTCTAAGGTCTTTCTCTCTCATCAAAATTACAATGAAATGAAATTCATTCAAGAATCAATCAGAATTCTTCTGGCTTATTTTATTTTTTGTTTGTTTGTTGGCTTGTTTTTGTGAACAGAGGGATGGTAGATGACTAGTTAAAATGGAGAAGTGTTCATGTGGAGAGCTGTGCAGTTTTATGTGCCTGCAGAACTCCAGTGAACTGCCAGCTACAGGGCCCCAAGATCCTGTGTCAGCCAGAGTACTAACTAATCACAGATAGGTTTTGCTTAGGCAACTAAAGAAAATGAACCAACCTTTGGGCCATCCAGCCCAGGTGGGCCTGCAGGACCTCTGGGACCAGCATTTCCCTGCAATGCAGAAGACGTAGAGGTAAATGCTAGTTCTTTATTGTTTGTTTGTTTTTATATGTTTTTTCAATCAGAAGCGCAGAGCATGTCAGCATTTGCCCCTCAGTTGGGGCCAATGCTTCAGTATGGCTTCAGACAGGTTTGTCAGCACATTACGTATCCTTGTGGATAAACTCACAGCAATGCCTAACACTGCAGTTGGCTCTTTCCCAGACAAGCGAAACATCAAGAAGTATTTGTGGTTGCACTGCTTATGTCCATTGGTAACAGCCTTGGCCACTGCTAGAAATACAAGACCTCAAGAGGAAACCATAACCAGAGTGCCAGGCAAGGATTAATTACAAGGGAATCTCCTTTCAGAATAAGCCTTGAACCTTTCTTGCTGGGACCCCCCTGGTACACTATGGTCAAGATGTTGATTAATTAGGATAGAGACTTTCTCCATGTGTTTTTATACAGGAGTGACTGTTTTTCTGGAACAGTAAGGACTATATTTTCCTCTCCCAAATTCCTTTTGCAGTTCAAATGGGATGCATCACTGGACAGATGAGTCAAATTCTCAGTTAGAACTCAAACTTTTTCATTCACTTACATCCACTTAATAGAAGTATAGAGATCCACTAGCATGATGGATGGAGGAAAACTGAAACTGAGAACATTAGAAGAGCCTTTGATATGAGATATGAATAATACAGGATCTCTGGATAGTAGAGAATTATCATTTTTCCTCTCACCCTGTTCTGACAGTCTACTGAAAAGCTTAGGGGATTAATTTCAATATGTGTTATTTATTAAAAACTCTTAACCCCCTTCCTTTATTTCAAGACCTCTGCAAAATTTGTGTCTCTTAAACTGCAGCTACTCGTAACACTTCCCCTCAGACATCCTTGTAATCACAGAAAATCCAGATAATGATCATGGACCTACCAGCAGTGGACTCTGCTCACTCCTCAGTCACTGCTCTCTATTTCCTTCTTACACAACACTGCTATTTCTCCTGAACAATGAGTACAACCTATTCCTGCTAGGTTAAGGGTTGGACCAGATGATCTTAGAGGTTTTTTTCCAACCTGAAGAGTTCTACGATTCTATGATTTGGTATCTCCCTCAGAGTAAATGGTGGGCAGGAAAAGAGTTACTTTGCAGCTCTTAGATTTCTTACTGTCCGAGGAACCAGCAGGTCCAGAACTCTAAGCTCTGAATTACATAATTGTGGAACACTTCAACCACTTCAGCTCCCATGACTTCTACGAGGCTCAAAACATGTCAAAGGGAAAAAGAAAACATAAGTGTTTTTAGGTCCTTTTTTAGGTCCTTATTTAGGTCCTTCTGGTAAGAAAAAGCCAAGGATACTTATGCCACCATAAGCAGAGATGGTCTTGGCCTATCTATAGACATAGCAGCAACTGAAATCCAGTCCATTGACTCCACAGATATCTATAAAAGATTCAGTGCATTGTTGCTGAAAAAAAAATAAACCATGTAAAAATATTGTATGAAAAAACAGGTTAAACCATATCCAAGGAATGACCATTTTCCTAGCTTTCTTACCATTTTCCCATCCTGGCCATCTCTACCTGGTGGTCCTCGGAGACCTTTATCACCTTTGAAGCCTGGAATGCCTGGTAGTCCTGGTGGGCCAGGAGGGCACTCACTGCACACATCCTAGGAGAAAACATTGATAAATAAATTAGAAACAGACTGAAGACATCCAGCAGAACCTGCAGACACCTCGTATGAATGCAGTATGAATGAAGTGTAGAGCTAGCATAACCTGTAGGTCTTTGCATTTTGACCACGCTGGGGAGGATCTGGATTAGTTTACTGTGAAGGACAGTGAAGGTCAGCTGCTGAGTTCACACAGGCTCCCATGGGGAGTTTCCTATCAGAAATGGGCAACTAACTGATTGTGAAAGATTAAGTAACTGAGGAAATGAGGAGATCAGGCAGCCACAAAGCAACACTACCAAGAACAGCTTTGTTTTGAAGCTACAAGACTACTAGTAAACTGTCTCTCTACACCAGTCAGAAAGAGCTGAGTTACTGTTAAGGGGGCAGACTGCTAGGGAAAACCCCTTTGCAGCACAATGCCAGAAATGGTATTCCACAAAGAAAACCATTCAGCAGCTAGCCTGGCCAAGGAGAACTCATCAGTTGGAGTTCATGATGACCAAGTGAACATCAAAGTGTCCTGGCCTAATTCTGTCATAGTGAATTACAACCTCCCTCCTTCAAAAACTCTTTGAAGGATTATTTCAGTAGTCTTCACATTTCTACTATCCTTAAGGAATGAAATACCACGTGGATGACATTTCCATTTCAAAGACAGACTCCCTTCAGCAAAAGTGGAGTGAAACCTGGCTACAAGAGACAGCATAGCCCCACAGACAGGACTTTAGGTCTGCTTGGTACAGCTCCCAGCTCCATCAGTGATCCATTGCGAAATTGTGGGGAAAAATGTCCTTCTAAACCTCGGTTCCTTTGTGCATATTGTTCTACTTAAAAAAAGAGCTTGAGAGACACCCAGAACAACAGCGCCTTAATTTCATCTGGGATCTCAAGTGCTGCTCTATGTAAACTGCACCAAGCGTGGAGTGAAAAAGTACCAAACAGAACAAATATGCAGGGTGTACAGGTGCATTGACCTGTAACATAATCAAAGGAAGAAAACAAAGGAATATCAAAATGACATCCCATACTCCACTAACACTGTTGCTATTGCCTGATCAGAAATCCTAAACAATGCAATCCAGTGAACTCCCCTCCCCCAAAATACTTGGTTCCTGAAGAAAGACAGATCTTCAACAAAGGTATTTCACAGCTGCAATCTTAAAAGGGTCTTTTTGTTAATGGAGTTAGTAAAAATAAAATAAAATAATAAAATAAAATAATAAAATGAAATGTTTCTTTTAATCAATAAGAAAGGATTTCTTGCTATTTCCCAAGCCTGCTTAAAAATCCCCCAATTCAGCCCGTGTAAATCTTTGAAGATTTTGCAGTCAGCATCTATCAGGTACTGACTCATTTCCCAGGCAACGGTCTACATGGAGAGTAAAAGCAGACAGACAGATCGCCCCTTTTGAAACATGAGTGCAGCTGGGGTTAATTACCTGCATACTCTTAGGTGCGACATGCAAATTGACTTCGCACCCACAGTTCTACTCTAGTCACTGTTGCAGGTGTACATGAAATATCAGCCATTTGATTACAGTGATTTCCATTTCCTGCTTTAGGTAATACTTCTTGACAGTATTTATTTCTCCGCGGAGGTATAGGCCTGTCAAAGAGCTGGAAAAGTCTCAGAGCTTGTGCAACATACATCACGTTACAAACGTCTTTGTAGGCCACGTCACTACTGGGGATTGTCAGAAAGCATTGGATTTTGATCTCCAACACGTTCTTGCATGTCCCAACAGCAATGCAAGCAATTTTCAAGCAATTTTCAACCTCTGGCGGAGTGTTTTAAGGCACCTGTTGCACTTCCAGCTCCAACGCTTTCCCATCACAGGAGTGTTAGTCAGGTTTGAATTAAACATATGCATAAAGTCCCACCATCCTCAAAAGTTGATTACCTTTACTAAGAGATTGATGTCCTCTGGAGAGAGAAGGGGTGAGGAACCCTGTGGAATGAGAAATTAATTATCTCAAGCAACGTTAAAAGGCAAAGTAATAAATTTTCCTGAATGTGCCTAAGGCCTGGTTTCAGTTTGGGCCAAAACCATACATTCTCCTTTACATTATCAATACACTTCATCATGTCAGAGATGAGTTGAGCTCTTTGCATTCTTGCTCACATTCATGCTCATTGTACTGCACAGTGGTGTTAAGAAACTGGCTTTAATATTTTGTCTTTTATTTGCATGCAGGCCATCCAGTTATTTTCATACTGTTCCAAAACCATCACAGATATTTTCATCTTAACACTTTAATGGTTCCTTAGTATTTTTCCCGAGAAAAGCACTGGGGAAGAAACACTGAACTGGGTTTGAGGTGACATGTATGGATGCAAACTGAGATACAACAGAAGAACAATGGGACAGAAACCTTTCTGGGATGTAACATACAAGTGAAGTTACATACTGGTTTTCCAGGAGGTCCTCTGTCCCCCGGATTTCCAGGTAGACCCTACGAATCAAGAGAAAAACAAATATTGAAATTATCATACACTAATCCCCTGGTTACTCACACACTCTGCTGACTGCTCTGGACTAACATAAATTTCTGCTCTCTGCCACCAAGCACCGCCACTCTTTGCATGTGGCACACAGTCAACTCCTTTAACTATTTGCAACTTTACGTCTTCCCTCTCCATATTTTTTTTTGCCATTTCCTTATCACTTCTTCGCACTCCATCCTAAGTCTCACTTATCTACAGTATGACCAGGTGAAGTTCATCTGAGTCACACAAGAATTGAAATTGCTTTGGCATGTCTTCTTGTCCCAGGAAACACTTCAAATTGCAATGGTGTGAAGGATGAAGCTTTAAATCCCTGAAGACACTCGTAAAACAAAAAATCATGGTCTTTCTTTGCATGTGCCTTGCAAACATGTCCTTGCACTTGAAATAGCAGTAAGCCTTTTTTTCCTCCCCCCCTTTTTTAATAGAATATCCTGAATTTGAAGGGACCCACAAGGATCGTATAATCTGTCCCCTGGCTTCACACAGAACCACCCAAAAATCACACCATGTGTCTGGCAGCATTGTCCAAACATTTCTTGAACTCTGGAAGGCTCGGTGCCATGATCCTTGCCCTGGGGAGCTTGTCCCAGTGCCCAAACACCTCTAGGTGCAGAACCTTTCCCTAACACCCAGCCTGACCCTCCCTTGTCCCAGCTCCATGCCGTTCCTTTGGGTCTTATCGCTGTCCCCAGAGAAGAGATCATCACCTGCTGTTCCACTCCCCCATGTATGGGGTGAGTATTTGTGTCAGTCTCATGAAATGAAGATAAATAAATGAGCAGCACCCTTACAATTTAAGGTGCAAGAAATCATGGTTAGGAAAAGGGACTCCCAACGGGTATCTTTTGCCTGTCATTAGCAAATCATTAATTTGTTAAACAAACAAATTTTTTGGAATCTTGGCACAAAGTAATGCTCATATGGGGAACTGAATCTCTTGAAAAGGACAGTTAGTCATTGTCCAGATAGTGGCATAAATTTGCAGTGGCATTTTCAGTTGGACTGGGTGAGATTTCCTAAAATCACTCTCAGCTAAATTCCTCTATCAAGCTGGCCTGTGGTCCTATGTAAGTACTCCAGCTAATCCAAGATCCACTGCTGTTGATTATCTTAAACTACATACAAAAGTAGTATGTATGTACCTTCTAACTGTTTTAACTACATACAAAAAAGGTTGTCCTACGTGACCACTATTGCACCTGCAGAACAGTTTCCATTGACTACTTAAAAGTATTTCAGCTTTGCTCAGTTTGGTTGCTTCTGCAATAGGACCCACCTGGGAAGGTCTCTGGGACAGTGCCAGATTCCCCACCCAGGATGTTAATCAACACAAGTAGTGCCTGTTAATTGGTCTAGGCTCTGAAGGGGCTGTCCAGGGAATACTCTGAGACTACCCAAAATTTTCACGTGGAAAGCTGCTGTAAGAAATAGTCAAATGCTTTGTCTGGAAGGGAATTAGGAGTTATGTCAATCACCCTGTCTCGAGTTGGTCCATTGTCTCCAATCAGTCCATTGTATTTTTTCTGCAGACAACCAGATGGGTTGTTCCTGGGCTGCTTGGGGAATTAATGACTTAAATGCACTGGGTGAGCGCACAGGCACAGTTGTGATACTCTGCTACACCACAGTTACAGCTATAGGGCAAAACTGAATTTCACCCTCATATCTCACTCATCATTTAAATTCTCTACACCTTATGAGAGGAAAGAGAAAATGGGAAACTTTTGGTTGCACTTTTCCTATGCCTATGTTAAAAACCTCTGAGCAAGCAACAACCACTCAGTTACCTTGACTTTCTAAGAGATGAATGTTAAATACAAACTGATGTGGAGCCAAAGTGGAAGTGAAGTGGTACTGAAGTCCATGAATGAAAAGATGGTTTCTTGAGGAGCTAAACCCTCCACATGTGAGAATCAAGAGAAGGTGAGGTGTAAAGGAGATTGTCGGTTCATAATTCCCCACAAATGCCCTTCTGGAGAACTGAGGAAATATGAGACAACTTTACAACCATTTTCAAGTTTTGCCATTTCCACAGAGCACCTATGTGGCTGTAGAAGATTGTGGGATGATCCCAAAGTTCCTTCTGTTCCACAATCACTAATCTTCAGGCCATGCTTTTGGTATCCTCTTCAATTGCTTCTCAAAGTGGGAAGAGGATTGCCTAAATACCAGCTATGCTGACCTTATATTCCCAGACCTGCTTTGTTCAGGAAGGCTCACACAGCACTTGCTTTAAGGAGTTGAACAGAAAGCGAAGACTTGAGCTATGAGAATTATCCTAGATCAGAAAGCAACATAGAAAAGCCAATACAGAAATGTGTTTTATGCTATTAATGTAGCTATAAATAAACTATTTCTACCACATGGCCCACTGACAACCTTTTGCTTAAGCATCTGAAGCATGACATGGTACTAGAGGTAGAACTTGAGCATTTAAAGAAGAGTAAAGGAAGATAGTTTTTAGTTATGAGAAAAGAAATATGAGAAGAGAGCAACTAAAACTGAAATCCTGGGAAATATTAAGCATGTCTGTGATATCCACATGGCATCAGAATGCCTTGAGACAAAGAGATGGACCTATTTTCTTGAAAATTGTAAGATGTGGAGTGGTAATACCTTTTAACAGGATGCAAGTAAGTCAGGATGAGAAATTAAGCTATGTGCCATGAATGCTAAATCCGAAAACTACAGCACCCCCAGGAAAACTCGAAGAGTTAAAAGGTACAAGACTGTGAAAACAGAGTCTACTTTGAAGAAAGCTTGTCTGAGCTGAAAGGAACAAATCAGACACAGGACAACGGCACTTCAGCATGTTGCATTATTGCAGAACAGGCAATGGGAAGCGGAGACCAAAGCAGAGAAAAGACTGCTGAGCTATTCAGACCTGGAGTTAGAAAAGGCTAACAGTCTGTAGCAAGCTGCAAACATCACTCAGAGCTGACAGAAAATGGTAGAAGAAAGGCATGGAATATAACTGCACCTGACAAGCTGACTGTCAGGGGTAGAAACTGGAAAAGAGAAAGATAGCAAAGAAGAGAACTCTAAAGAGTCTGCCCCAAAAAACTGCATGGCACTGAAAAAAAGAACTGCTAATGTGATGTGAGAACACACAGACTGAAAGAAACACCATTTGGAATGCTCATAAAGTTCAACCATTTTCAGGAGTTCATATCCAACAGTGGCTGACACAGATTAGAATATCACATACACAGCAGTGTAGGAAAAAGCAGTCAACAACGAAGAGGTGTGATGCACAGGATCCAGAGTACTCGACTGGCCTTCAATATCTGACACACACAAATTGGTCCAAACTGATAATGCGTGGAAGCTGTGTAAATGGCACACTGAAAAAATGATGCTTGGGTAAATGATGCGTGTGACAATAAAAGAAAGAGAAAAATTATAAGGAAGCCAGCCACACTGCAAAGTAAAATTGAAGGCTTATGGTGGGGAAGTGCTATTACAAGATAGAAAGAATTCCTTGGAACTGGCATTTTAACCACTTGGGAAAACCAACCCCAGACCAGAAAACTCTGCTTTTCAGATCCGATGGCAATAATGTATGCATACACAAAGTTTTTGTAATTACCCAAATAAATGCAGAGGAAGATTAGCTTCCCAGTAGTATTGGAATGTAGTTATCAGTAATAATTAACATAATTAAAAAGTGATTAATTCAATGTTTATGTTAATTAAAATTATCATAATCAAAATACAGTAAGACCCTATTAAATGGGTGCCATCACTGTTAATAGTAGGACAAGAGAATTTGTCATTCAGACTATATTTTAATCTAAAGGGGCTAAGTAGGTATGTTGGACATTTTCTCTCCCAGCAGACAGGCAGAGAGGATGCTTCCAGATAAAGAGTGGATGTTTCCAGATAAACATGTAGAGTTATTTTTTGCAGTTCTCAGAGCATGAGACAAATCGGGCCAATTTCTCTGAAGAAGGTACTTAAGGCTATGCTTTTTTAATGGTTGATATAGGAATACTGCCAGCTTAAAATGTGTTTTTTTTTTTTTTTTTTTTTTTTTTTCCAAAAGCAAGTAAAATTAATATTTGAAGTAATTGAAGGAATGAAATTAGGCATATAGTAGTCCTTTTATGGGGCAAAGTAGTCCAACCATAGGGAAAAACAAAGAACATAAAAAAGCCTGCATTTTTCAGGCTTTAAGAATTGGGGCTTTAGTTAACCAGGATAAAAAAGGCAAATTTAGAGAAAAGGAAACAATGTATATGGGCCAAAGAAGCCGTGGTAAAATAAAGCAGCAGATCCATCTGTTCTTGCTTTGTCCCAGAAGAAGAAACTGTGGAAGGATTTATGGACATAGTGGACTCTGGAGAATAGTTCATACAAATAAACACCAAGCCTTATGCTAAGAGTAGCAGAACAAAGCTAAACCATAACTGTAAACATGGACATGGATTTTCAAAACCTAAGTTTTAATAAAGCAACATACTGTCCTGAGAACTCTTGATATTTGATCAAGTTGCCAACAGATGTTTCAAAAGATAACCTTGGGCCATGCTATTGTAAAAAATATGGCACATGCTATTAGGGCACTAGAAAGATGTTAGGATGCAGTTATGTGAAAAAACAAACAAACAAAACAAAACAACCTTTTCCTATTGGATATGATTCTGGTCAAAGCTACTGCAAAGGAAGTATTTACTTTTTCACTTCCCAAAATACAACTGTGAATCTGACTTTACAGCACCAGAGCAAACAGCAACCTATAGCAGGCACAATTCCAAAAGCTGATGAATCTGCAGCCGGAAAAATAAGGCAGAGAATAGCCTAGTGTATGTAAATGTGATGTAGAACATTTAGATTTATTCAGTCTCAGAAAAAAAACAACACTGGAATGCATTTGCAAGGACCACAGCAAAAGACGAGACATCGAGACAAGTCATTAATGCTGTTGCCACTGAATGGCTTGGGAATTACACGGCAAGTTCATATTAGCAATTCAAATCAGAGCTTTTCTAACTGATGACATACAGTATAAAAACAAGAGGATACAAAAACGGGTATGCTTCAAAGAACACAGGAATGCTACACTGATATAGAAATGTGCTAAAGCAGAACCAGAAATCCTTTGTACTAGTCACAAATGAAAGTGGGGATAAAGAAACTGGAAATTCATGATCTTGTCAAACTAGATACCCCTGCTGTTATACCAGGAAATGTCGCAATGTGCACTGTAGTTACATTTACACATCCTGAAACACAGGTAAAACTGCTTAACAGGTGATCAAGCAGAATACAGAGAGCTCCTAAAAAACATATTGAGTGCCATTAAAACAGTTAGTGTAATAGAGGATGTGCTTTATAAGTACCATAAGGAATGTTTCTGCTTGGGTAATTTTCTGCTGGAAAAAAGAGATACTTAAAGACTGTAGTACTGCCTCTCCAAGAGCTGACCAGTCAATTCTGATCCGAGCAGAGCCAGAAAGACTCAGAAAAGTTGGCTCTGGCACTCTCCTCATGCACAGTTGTAATAAACCCATCTATTGCATCTCCTGTTTAAAACCTCTTGGTTAAAAAAAATCAAACATCTGAGACAAGGCAGAGAGCTAGAGGGGCAGTCAGAGGCAGGCAGCAAGGGGGCTCAGCTTTCCAGCTGGGAGTCTGCCATCTTCCTTTCTATCCCTCATCA
This sequence comes from Heteronetta atricapilla, assembly GCA_011075105.1. Lineage (NCBI taxonomy): Eukaryota > Metazoa > Chordata > Aves > Anseriformes > Anatidae > Heteronetta > Heteronetta atricapilla. Next base: position 153,749,918 of record CM021732.1, read on the forward strand.
CCATGACTCAACCATGGAGATGGCAGGAGTGAGGAAAATGCACTGGGAGGAGGTTAAAGTGTCATCTCTCAAGCTCAGTGGCAGCAGCAAAATGAGTTCATAAAAAGCTTTTTTAATGGCTGTGGCCCTCCATTTTTAGAAATATTACAGGTTACCTACCTCAGAGGCTTCCAAGAAGTTCATAGAGAGCTCAACTATCGTCCTTTTCCAGGGTAGGATCATTCCCCAGTGTATGCTGCCAACTTGGTTCTCCAGTGTCATTTAAAAATAATGGTCCAGTGGTAAAGTCCACCACTTTCCTTGAAAGTTTACTCCTTAGCCTATTTTTTTCCCCCTGAAACCCTCAAACATAAGAGCTCCATTTCTCAAACATCTCCTTTGGACCATCTAAGTAACACTCAGCGACTATGGTTGAGTATGTGCATAATTTTTAGGGAAATTAGATTCAAGCACTGGCGAGTTTCTTGAGAACTTACACTTTTATTTTACTTACATCCTGGCCAGGAGGCCCCTGTGGTCCAGGGATACCAGGTACACCACGGGGACCCTGGTAGGGAGAGAACAGAAAAATCCACTAACATGAGCAGTACTAATCAGGTCCTGATTAACTAAAGAAAAGAAATTCTCAAACCAGTAGTTATTAGGAAAAACAAACAAACAAAAAAACAAAACAACAAAAAAAACTATCAGTTAAACCACTCCAAGAGAGATTAAGAAAACAACAACAACAACAAACTGATCCCACACTGAACTAGCACAGTAACAGTCATTTCTGTGCCTCATGGAGCTTTATGTGTATCACCAAAGTCAAGCCTCACATACCTTGACTGGAAAGGTAATAATGACTTTATAGGCAGGCAAGTTTATGAACAGGGAAAAAATATGACTGATCATGGGACCGCAGAGGAGAAAAGAAGGTCCAGCTCCTCAGTGCCAAATGGGTACACACCAGAATTGGCTATAGCACTGGAAATTAATGCCAGTGAATGAAACCACAGCACACAGCTATTGGCTACACACCAACGGATTACATCCTTATAAACCATATGTTGAGGAACTAGGTATGATTAGTGAATACTAAAAGGTACGTTTTTCTGTAAGACTTAAGCAAGGAAAATGGTTAAAAATGCTTTACTTTAAACCTTTGAGGCCTTGGTTATATCTCATAGCAGCGTGCCTTGAATTATGTGCCTTGAAATACTTTTTCTCAGTGAAGGGTTAAACACGTGATTCGTTCTTTCCACCTGTGAGACTATACTGACAGGTAAGGAAAAGCTGTCACCAGATCGAGTCTAGATAACTCTTGGTCTCACAACCCACTGAGCAGACAGGTGGTGGTAGTGCACATGTAAAGTCCCCTTTGGCTAGCTAATACATGACCCTACTTTTCTTGGCCAGAACAAAGCAAGAAATTAATCATGCCTTTGTGAAACTGATGATAGCAACACAACACGTTTGCTCCCTCCCACAAAATCTGGGTGTAGTTAGAAAGACATACTGTACCAATGACCCTTTGTCTCCCGGGGGTCCAACGGGGCCCTGCAAACAGAGAAGATATGGCATTCAGAACACTAGCAGAGCTTAAAATTAACATCTCCTCTTGGCTGGTCAGGATGGGTCCTGAAGCACAGAGATAAGAATAAGGAGAAAATGAAAGGCAAGAAAAAGGAGCGAGTCTGACAGGCTGCTCAGACAGACACGGTGGTAGTGTGCGATACTCACAGTGGGATGTTCATGGGGGAGGATCAAAGGCACAGTAAGGGAGAAATTGAGGCGGATCATGGGAGAGAAAATGGGAGAGAAAAGACAGAAGAAGGGATTAAAGGGGCCAGCTGTATGTTAACATGTCTCTTGTCTGACCGAGCCCTCTGCTTCATCACCACAGTCTGTCCTGAATCGTCATTAAATACAATTTGTAACATTCTTCCGAATGGGTGAGCTCACGAATTTGAGCCTGTGGGCCTGAATCTTGCTGAGCTTCAAGTCAGACTAGCTGGTGAATAGGAAAGGTACCAGCAGCTGGGCTGAGAGGCTGTGAACCCAAGGGGCTCATAGGTTTGTGTGTAAGCAGCTGGAGGAGGCTGAGGTGCAGGGTCTGGGGTCTGGGTAGACTGGGTGTTCGAGACCAGCTGCTGGAGAGCCCCATGTTTTGTGTGTATGTCCTAACAGAGGCCTTCCAACCTGATCAGCCAGGTGCAGGATCGAGACATACTTCTTCATGTTTCTGAGAGAGTTGTTTAGGTGTACGTGGTTGTTGAGAAAGGCATCAGTCTGTCTGCACTGGCCTGTTTGTCAGTGTTTGTGTGTTCATGGGCACTGTGTATGCATGTGCCCATTGGCAATATAGGCTCAGAATTGCTTCTAGCTGGACTCACAGGCACAGAATCACAGCAGCCTTGTGATCTGCTGGGCTGGGACGGGACAACCTCACCTGGGTCCCAATGCGCACCGTGTTCAGCTACTTCTAAAACAAGGAATAGCATCTCATGGGACATGTGTGCTCTTTAAATGAGGTCAAAGCAGGGAGTCCAGTGGATGTGCATAAGCTATTTGTTTGGAAATGTAACTTACCTAGGTGCATAGTACAGTGAAGGTATCCAGTCCCATAGGAACACCACAGTAGTGATGCAGTACCCATACCCAGCAGGGATGGGTCAATCTGGCATTCCAAATGCATCCCAAACGAGGCTTGACCTCACATCTCTAGTGCTGTATTTGAATAAATTGGCTCACACTACTGCTCCTCTCCCTTTGGTTTCTATTTCAGGCACATTAATTCGCTAATCCTCAAACAGTTCTCCGTGCGAGATGCCTTAATGGTCTGCTAAAGCACAGGCTAAATACTTCATGCTGAACCCGTGGTAATATGAAGAGGGAAAGGCAGAGCATGAGGAACTCCCTGCTACTTTATGCATCATGTTTCCATTAGGGAGCTAAAACATGAGCACGTGAATGCACTCCATTTCTCCAAACAGTCACCTCTTCTGTTTATGGTTCAGCTGGGAAGATCACACATAATACTCATTTTAGGGCTCAGTGTTATGCAAATAGTAACATAATACTTCAGCAGACAAAGTAAAAACAACAACAACAACAAAACCACCCTCATCTCTGTATACCTTTTATGCAGGGTGCAAAGTCCAAGAGAGGTTAAGGGGACAGGAGGAAACAGGGTGAGAACTCCAATTAAAAAGAGTTGCTGTCTCTTAGAAGCTGAAAACATCATACACACAATTTTGTGATGTTGCTAAAAAGGGTGTAGGCTGACACCTTTATTCAGTGCATAAATATGCACTGAAGCAGCTCCACTGAGGTTATTCTGTGTTTTTTTTTTTTATTTATTTTTATTTTTTTTTTTTTTTTAGCAGGACTCAGTCTTTGTGCAAGCCTGATGGATTCAAGGTTATACAGTGCTTTTCAAATTCTGAATCTTTGCGCTGGAGCTCGGCTTATAATAAACCACAGTGAAGAAAATCATCATAATGGGATTAAATATATATATATATTTAGTGAAGCAGATAAAGTAAAAAGAAGTCAGTCAGTAAAATTTGGGTAGGTACCAGCACCATCTACTCATCCTGACTGTGGTCAAACAACAATGACATAGTAAAAAGTAATCCTCTAGTGTGTGAGAAGTCATGTCTATATCTAGAGTCAAGCTCTTAGTCCTTTGTGTTCATGGCTGTGGATGCTAACAACCTAATGAAGAATGACTTTGGTATCTAGTCATCAGGGTGCAGAAGTGAACCCACCTAACCCTGTACTGAATCTAGAAACCAGTAATTAAAACCTAGCTACAGCTTAGTGACTTTCAAACAAGCCAGATGTTCACTTGTGAATTTAATTTTAATATTAATGACTGAACCTTAAGAAACTCCAGAACATCACAGTTTCATGTATAAATTGTAACAAAAAACACCCAGCAAATCTTCAGTCACTGATAACATTGCTGAGGACCATGAAGGCCATGACATGATCTTGGTGTTTTATATGTCTGACCCAAACTGCTTTATCATATATAGTTTTCAGCATGGTGAAATCAAGTATTAAATCCAGAAAGCTAGATTTATCAACCAATTTCATTCAGCAAATGACTTCTCATTTCAAGGCTATTTCATGTACTAATTAGGAAACTTCTGTCTAGATAACCAGAGCATGAAAATGTTGGCTGTGATGATTGGTACAGTATCATGGCATGTTCAAGGGGCTGTGAAAGGATGCAAGGTCTCTTACGTCCTCTAGCAATTTCATCTAGGAATAAAGTTTGATTCCTTCTAGACATATTTTACTTGTGTATTCAGTGCATAGCTGGAGGACTCTGAGCAGGGGGGCTACAGAGTAGTAGCACTCCCAAATTCCCCGATCTCCAGAGGAGTCATACATGTCAAGTACTGGATTGTGGAAAGTCTGGGGTTTCATCCCAAAAAGATTAAAATCTAGACTTTCTGAGGCCAGTCCCAAGTACATCTCATGGCCTACTGATGATGGTAGAACTTCAACAACAGCAGGAGGTGAGGGCAGAGCTGGATGAGGTGTGTAAATAAGTCTTTGTGGGCAATTATGGGGATGAGGGCTCTCTTGCAACACAACAGTTTAACTAACCTGATTTTGTATTTCCCTATCAGATGTGGACATAGCTGCCACGCTTATCCCTCCTAATGTGGTGACACGAGGGTTACATCTCCCCCTTACACCAGTACTGCTGGCTCAGCACAGATGTTGGCTCACATCCAGAGCCAGTGAGTCAAGATGCTGTGGAAAAGTCACAAGTACCAGGCAGTGATATTAATCACTCTGATAGCACTTTTCTGCCTTTCTCTTTCAACTAAAACTGAGTGCATCAAGAGCCCTCACAACAGACATCTGAGCCATGGATGGCAGCCTCTGGGATACTTTGCAGGTTTGCATCTTCAGGGGATAAAATGCCCCATCGACTCTTGGCCAGAGAAGAGCTCAGAGAACCCATTCTCCAGATGGCAATGAGTTAGGTTTTTGTCTTGTCACAGGCTGCAGCAGCACCTGCTACTTACAGGGGGTCCAGCCAGTCCGATTCCTGGCACACCTCTGTCTCCTGGCTGTCCAGGGAGGCCAGGAGCTCCCCTCTCGCCCTGAAACAAAAGGAGAAGTTAAGGACTTTGTGCACTGTTGGGAAAATGTGCCAAAATGCAAGAAGGTTTTACAAAAGAACATGGCACTGTTACATCCTGACCTGATCCTGCCCACCAAGGAATGGGATCAGGTTGTGGCAGGACAGGGGTACAGCGAATTGGCTGTCATGTCATGCCAAGAAAAGTGCCTCCCTCCTTGAGAGGGGCACCAGCCCACCTCCGTGAGCACTCACACCATGTCAGCATGTGCCACATCACACACTGAGCAGGAACGCAGCTTCTGAAAGTGTTTTAATTTATTTTAGCGCACAGCATCCCATTTCCAGCAGTATTCCCGTATGCTACAGCAGCCTATACACTGCAGTAAATTGAGAACCTCAGATTTTTGTTGAACAGCACATCTGCTTTTACGGAGTTCTACATTTGCAATTGCCTGCAGGGTATTAGGCACTCTCCTTGGCTTGGGCAAACACTAAGCACCACAGTGTGCTTTTCTTTCTCTGCATTTTTACGGCAGACAGCTAAACTGCAAACATTGCTAAATACAGATTATTTATCCAGGGAACACAGAATTAAAGATGTGTTACATCTTAATATTTTCCTTTACCAACATAGGCCTGTTCACAGCAGAATATTAATAATTTTTAAAGCATTTCTACCACTCTCTCTAGGGGACTATACCACAAATGGAGAGATCTCCCTTCCAGAAAACTAAATTTTCTATATTAAAACCTGCAGATCACAGACAACTACTTGGCTGTTTAATGGGCATTGTAGACAGAGGGTTAAGCAAGAATTCAGATACAGTACTTAAATTTAATGTCCGTTCTCTTTTCTTGTTATAGGGAGAAATATCAAATAAGATTTTTATGGATTGTATTGCGGTTGTGAGAGTCAGTCTCACGTTGGCAGTAGACTTATAACAATGAGTCTTATTTATGTTATTTATTACTACACTATTTCCAGCTATATAGAAGCTTGATAGAAAAATGATTACCCACTGATTCTGCCCACCCTGAATTTAGTCTGCAATATCTCCTACTTTATTTCCTTTCTTTCCTTCTTAAACTAATCTTACATTACAAAGAAGCAATACTGTAAGGACAGTGAGAGAAAATGTGTTCTGATTAGTTCAAACGCTACTACAGATTCCTTATCTGTTCTTTTGTTCAAGAATATGATTTCAATACAAAAAGTTCAATAGCATTTTTCCATGCACAATTAAGATCCCTACCATCTTGTGTTGATATTGAACAGAGTGTTTCATTAGATTTCCCACAGTGCTATTTTTTAAAGATTTTTATGTTACTTCTGACTATTATCGTGTCTATGTTCTGAACTGCCCAAGTATAAACAACAGAGCACAATTCATTTATACAGAATGCAACAAAATCAAAATAAGTATTTTGAGTATTTGAAAAAATTGAGTTTGAGTATTTAAAAAATACTGGACCTATGGAGCCAGTTCCATACTGCTGTATTCCCACCTCTATCATTTACAAAATCTGTTTCAATACCCTAGTCTTCTTCCAGTCCAGATCAGTACACAGCCATTTCAAAAAGAAGAATTTCTCATATATGTGATTGAAGACTCATGCAAAATCCAGATGCTTCCAGAAGCAAATGTTTTTGCTGTTTTACTCCTTTCTCTACTTGCGGTGCATTTGTAAGGAAATAAACTTTATTTTCCATTGCAGACATTAACTTAATCAACAAGCTAGTCTGCCTTAGCTACAGTATAGGAAGGCAAACCAAGACTATTCAATCTCAATGGAAAATAATTAATTTCCCTTTGAGGGTGGTAAAAGAAATAAATGCTATGGAGGAGTGCTCTTTGACAAGTTGACAGGTAGTCTCAAGAGTAGTTCATCCTTTAGCTATGCAATGTCTCTCGTGTTGCATGGATTAAAGGTCCCCAGTCACAATTTCCCTGAAAAAGTGTGCAGCATTTAGCATTTAGTCTGTGTTGAATTTGCATAATGCTTGAAGAAATTTGAAATGTGGAAAGTGAACACAGTTAATTCATATCTTAATATTTGCATCTACAGAGGTATTGGAATAATAAAGAAAGGAATGTCCTAAGTAGTTTTTGAGTGCAAGTTTCACAACCTCTATTTACTGGTGAAAAACAGACCATATTTTTCACAACTTCTTCTTCAGCTTCAGCAACGAAGGGGAAGCAATCTGCAACGTCCAAAGTTTCTTACCTTATGCCCCAACAGTCCTGGCAAGCCTGGTGGGCCTCTTTCCCCCTAAAGTAACAGAACCAAAACCAAAGAAGCATCATTGCACAGCCAAAGACAGGAGCCTTTGAAAGAATCAAGGCAGCAACCCCACCACCACCCTCCTTGCTCCACACCATCCTGGTAATATTCTATGCATAACATGCAAGCAAATTAAATAACCTACTAACTTTACTTTACTTTACTAGAACTAAATGGTTTTAGGGAACTTTCAACAAGTTAGGGATGTTTGTACTGGTCACAAGGACATTCAATTGTTACTCCTCAAGGATGTCTCCATTTGGGAATGCCCAACATGACACAGCGAAGAGGGTATAATGTTCAGAAATACAGCTTCTGTTCTCTTTGCCTTTTTGCATACAGCACTGGTATCTGCAGCATTTTGCATGACAAGACCTTTCATGTCTTCAGATAGATGGCCTGTAAGTATCTGTGAGATCTTAAGCTAATTCTTTACCAAAGTCCACTATTTCACTGCAGATGTTGTGTTTGTCTAGCTCATACTGAAATACTTGAGCCCAAAGCTTGCTGGCAGTACTTACCCGTTCTCCATCTTTACCCTTGCCAGGCAAACCAGGCTCTCCTGCAGGCCCTGGCTCACCAGCAGGCCCTGGCAAACCCACTTTTCCTTCTTTTCCTGGGTCACCCTGTAGAAGATAAACCAACAAAGTCAACAAATCTATTAATCACCCAATAAGGACTATTCCTGTCTCAGATCTTTCATTGGAACTAAAAGGTATGTATTTTCTTCTAGAGTTATCATCTGAATTTCTATTGGAATCACAAGATATCTTCTTTTAGGGAAACCTTTTCCTACAAGAATCTCAAGACATTTGTAATTTTCCTTAAAAGAATAAAACAACATTTCAAAATGTTTTGGAACCAACTAGATGAGAGAGCCCTTGATTCGTACATGGTACTGAGATGGATCTCAGTAATCTGCAATAGAATTTGACTGAAGAGATTGTATGATGTCTTCATTTTAAATCCCATATCCCACATATATGGTGCCATGTTTCTGATTAATCATTCCTACTATAGCAAACAAAGATAGGGACTTTGGCACGATCGGCACTGTGCAAAGTAGTAGTATATTACAAGTCCTTGGCCTCAGAGAGAGCTCATTGCCTAGCTGTGAGAAGGGACATAACAGTTGGGCAAAGCAGACATGCAAAGCAGCAAGGGTGTACTGGAAAGCTGAGCTAATGGTCCAGTTATATCAGTTTATCAGAAAAGCAGAGATCTCAATTTCCTAAACAAAAGTAAGTTTTTCTTACAGCTTTAGATTTACAGTGGTAAACAGGCATCTCAGAGAGTGCCTAAGACACCAGATCTCCACTCTTGTCGGGTGGTGAGGACAGAAGAAGATCATTGCATTAAATGGACAGCAGTGACTTCACCATATCCAGTTGTATCTCAGTGGTTTTATTATATAAATTATAAAGCTGCAACAGGATGAAGTCCTTTTAGCATTTGTAATAGAGGAGGTCAGATGAGATGACCCATGAGCCCATATCTTAGTAGTCCATGAACCTATGAAATAATTTCCTAGTTCAAGTTGTTTCCATACCAGGTTACTTAAAATTGCCAAGAAGAAAATAAACAAGTCAATGAAAGAACTAACTCACCTTTTCCCCTTTTTCTCCTTCCTTTCCTGGTAGTCCGGGGTCTCCATGCACTCCCTGAAGAGAAAATAACTTTTAGGATTAAAACTTTCTTTTTAGGCAATATTTGATCCTAAAGAAAATGGATAGACCAGTGTATTCAGTACAGTCTGTCTCAAGGATTAGTATCAGTTTTACACTTTACAGTACAGACAACTAGAGAATCCAGAGAATCAGACAACCCAGAAAACCACAGAAGAGCTGTGTACCAAGTGCTTAAAGGAGTTATTTTTTCAATATAAAAAGAGCTGAACAGCAGAAGCAGAAATTGAGCTAATCCTGGATTTGTGCATTCTCCTTCTACCAATAACTGTTTCATTCTGTGAAATCCCCAGTAGTTCTTAATCCATTACCAACAACCCCCAAATCATCACTTCTGTGTCAAGGAAGCCAAAAGTCTTGCAAAACAAAGTCTACATTTCTTTATGGCTAATGCTCTTCAAAGCCACAAACTGGAAAACGTAGCTATGTTTGTTTTACCCTTTGTTTCATTTCAGTTTTTGACCCTTTTCATGTCTTGGCAGATCAAAAAGGTTTCCTTGTCAAAATATAGATGATTATATATGAGCTCCAAATCAAACACTGTAGCTTCCCGACTCACCAAAACCCATGTGAGCTGTGGAGTAATACTCCATTTTAAAATACGAAATGTGGCACCATAAGGTTGGATTGACTTCTTCTATGTGTGGATGTGATAATTATTTTCTTTTATGCACCAGTAAAAATAATTTACAACTCTATTAGATTTTATAGGTAATATATTGGTATTACTAGTAGAGAACTTAGCTTAAAAGAATATGAGATTGACCAAGGTCTTTATTTTGGATATCACCTTCCAGTTTGAAATGAAACCACCGTATCAATACTATTAAAGGAAATGCCATTAAAGAAAAAGCTTAACAATTAGTAGAAAGGCAATTTAAGATTTCCCAGCTGACAAACTGCCTTCTAGAGCCTTCTGTGCTAAACCACTGTGCCTGAATGCATTTATCTTGGGACCTAAGTGCTGTTTTTCACTTACTCCAGTGTAAACTCAGAGAAATCCCAGGCTCTAAATAGAAAATTATACTGGTGGAGCAGGGAGTAGACTAAGCCTAAAGATTTCTATGCAGACAAGAAAAGCTCTGTCATGCACAATTTAATAATGGTGATGAACATGTACCGAGGTGAGGAGGATGCTGTATTGACTTCAAGGCTCTGATTGTAAGATCTAATACTTACATGGTTTCTTAACACAGAATAAGAGGTTACTATGCAATCTTTATATCAAGAAATAATATTTTCAAAAGGAAAGGACAAATGCAAATGAGGCGAAGGAAACAAAACCAGACAGACAATAAACATCGCAATTTTTCTCTTGAAGAGCTGGCAGCAAAAAATGTTTTTGACAATTTGATGAGGAGTGAAGCAGCTCCATGCCTCCCTCTTGTTACAAATGAATATGAAAATATGTTTAATGGAAACACCATTCCCAGGTGCCACCACATCTTTCAATTCAACCATAAAGAAGTGTAATGAAACACAGCCTTTTGAACCTTATAAGACACCCCATGGGAGGGAAATCTAAACATATTAAATAAAGAAACAAGGGCACAGATGGGAAAACAAATACACCAGTGCATACATACCACATTTCCTGGCAAGCCTCTTGGACCTGGGGGCCCTGCTGGTCCAGTCGTACCCTGTTTTAAGAAAATCAAATGCATGTGTATATGTAATTCACTCCTTGTACTATCACAGCAACAAGACGTTCCAAGTGAGATTGGAGTTCATGTCAGACAAGGTGTTGTACAAGCACAAAGCAAAAAATGGTGGTTTTGTGAAACACTTTGTAGTGTAAAGAAGCATGAAGCAATACAAAATGGATGAAGACTCTCCTAGGGAGCTTAAATTACCCACCATCAAAATAAATCCTAAATCTCGCTCAGATACAGGAAGAAAAGTCTGAGACCAAAACATCAAAAGAACACAGGAAAGTATGTTGATTCATCATTAAAATAAAAATCTAGGCCAACAAAATATGCTATGTTGACAATTCTACCTTTCTCTACACTGAGGAACAAAACCTGAAAATACTCATTCCCACTAAACAGGCAGAAAACATTCAGACTGTTATCGTTCTGAATTACAGGCACTTTTGTCTGCAAGTGAAAGCTATTCAGGATGGAAAAGCCCATTTGTGTCCCCAAACATGTATAGGGGATGTGGGAGCACAAATGCTTTTGGAATTTTTGTCCCCATAGAGATGCATGTTTTGGGGTTACGGGGCTATAGTTGGACATTTTCCTCTAGACTTGACAGCACCAGGTCAAAGTCATTTTCTCTGGCATCGCTCATCAGCCTGTACTGGCCAGGGTTCACCTGCTGCCACGGCTTAACAAGAAAAAAGATATCTATTAGTATTCCTAAGCCATTAGTGGTAAAAACAGCCAGGCTATCTAAAAACATCTGCATCAGCAAAGTGAAATAACCCATCTGACCTGGAGTATAGAAACTCTTTCTACTGGAAGAGCTGGTTAGCAACATCTTGCAGATGCTAGATGTAAGGCTGTGCAAACAGTTGGAATATGATGAAACTCTTCCACAGACCAGCTCTTCAGAAAGTGAATGACTATCTGTTTGTCTGGCTCACTACAAGAGAATTAAAGGTTTCCTTACTTCTATGTTGTTTGCAGTCACTGGTCTATAAGCCAAAATAAATATGTAGAGCAGTGGCAATCTATCAAAGAATGGCAAACAAACAGATGCTCACATAGGCCTGTATTCGCACATCATTCATGTCCTCCAAGGCACCAGGCAGTACTAAGAAATAAAGCCAATGAATGGATTTGGGGAGAGTGGGACACTTTTTGACTTTTTTTCCCCACAAAGTTTGAGTCCTTCAACAGAGAGTGACAGAATTCTAAGGACAGGCAATTCAGAGTTCAGGGTCAAAGCACTGCTAAATACAACATCTGAGCACAAACCCAAGAAGGAAAACTATGAACACAATGATATAAGAAAGAATTTCAAAGCTCTAGGATGCTTTGCTTGGATTTCCTATGGCTTCCTTCTCCCAGATACAAACATCATCTCTCCCAGTCACTACCTGAAATAGCTCTTCAGTCTTCATTCTCCGCTTGCAAAGAAAGTATGTGGTCTTTTATTCAGGCACAAAGGGCTTATACACTGCCACAATAATAAAGCAGGACTTGAATTCTTCGCTGTTCTTTCAGAGAACAGCAGCACTCCCTATAACACATGCCTTGAAAAGTGGTATGTGATGATTCCTATGGTTCTGAGGCTTTATTAAAGAAAGCAGAATTGACTAAGAAGCCTAAAACCAACTGCGATCAAAAACTAATTCTGGCTGCTGATGCAAAGCTCACTCCGTGCACCGGCTGGCTGCCTGGGCTTGGTTGATATCGCAGTGAAGTAGCAAGCTCAGCCTCACCTCACCCAGAAAAGATGGCATTTTATTAGAGAGGGAGAGACTTGGCCAACAAAAGACAAACAATTTAGAGCTGGGCTGAGTGGGGCATTGATCGGTTTGGTGCAGTTAAGTCTGTTTCCCCACAAGCAGTGACTCCTTCCAGCTGTATATTAGGATGTGCCCTGTGCCCAAGCTGCTTGGGACTGTGAATCTGCAAGGCAGGAACATCAAAGTCCCTTCAGGTGCGTTACTGTCAGGGAAAAAATGCTGCAAGGGAAGCAGTTACTCACAGCCTCTCCAGGGGCTCCAACTTCTCCTCGAGCTCCTTTCTGCCCCTTTGTGCCCTGTGCAGAAAGAAAAGAGATGCCAGCTGATTAGTGATGGGATGCGACTGCCTGCCAGACAAAAAGACTTCAAGATGCCTGAATGTGCAGTCAGCTAATCAATTCGCAGAGGAGTTCAACAGCTGAGGAAATGGCTTCCAGTTCTCTGTGAAGCAAGAAAATGAAATATAAAAATAAAACCCTGAGACATAAGAGGAATTACTAATGACTGATCAGCTCAGAGGCTATTTCACAGCACTGCATACTGAAACTTGCAGACATTCATCTAGGGGAAGCGCTTTCCTGTCCTCAGGCCTACATGCTACTTCAATGCCAGCTGAACTCTGATGATCTCCCTGTAAAGAGGAGCTTTTGCCTGTGGTTCTCAAATACAAACAACAGTAATTTAGAAATGGTCAAAACAGATCACAGTGCAGAGACATCGCCCCAGTCCTACATATGACTTAGCTCTTTCATAAGGATTTTGGCAGGATGGAGTGGAGTCTACCCACCGATCTCGTCCCCCTTTTAGCAAATGTTAGTTTAAAATTGCATGGCATTAATGGTTTTGTTTGTTTATTTTCATGATGATAAGACCTGTTAACCTGTTTATGCTGTTGATTCCCTAGTAATAGATGATTATGTAGCTTGGACACAGCACAGATGAAGGCAGAGTGAACACCCCTCCATGATTACATGGAAACATACCTCAGTGGTAAATGGAAATAATGGACATGAACCAATAAATTTTTAGAAGACAATTGAGACTATAAATCTACTCCACATAAGACATGGAACATTCAGGATCAAATGGGCTGGAGTTGAATCTGAATGTTTTGCAACATTTTGCTAATGCATTGCACTAACTTATCTGTGAGACTCATGCTTTGGTGGCACCAAAATAAGATGCCCTCTTGAAGGAACCTGAAGTTGGAAGGAGTCTCTCAGATGACACTGATCTGGATACAGAGATGACATATTTCTGCTTTGATTCTCCTTATGTTGTCCTGATGTCCTGCATGAGCAAATATCTTCACACAAGTCCCTGAACTTACAAAAATGAAGGAGATGTGGGCTGTCACTGTAGAGGGGAAGGATTATTTGCAGTGAAATGCACCGTGAAGGCAGTCCTCTTTGGTCATACCAAGGCTTGCTTTCTTTCTGTCCCTTCTTACCTGTAGTCCTGCAGGTCCTGGGACACCCTGTTCACCTGGGACTCCTGGTAATCCCTGCAAAAACAGAGGCTGAGGTGAAAGAGCTGAAGAAAACTGTTCAGTTCTTCTCCTCATCAAAAGAAGATATTTCTCCTGCTCCCCATCAAGAGAAGAAAGTGTTTTTGTTTGTTTGTTTGTTTGTTTGTTTATGGAGGCTGTGACTGCACAAGACTCTGCCTTTCCTGAGGGCTCCCTCCAGAACAAGAGCAGGGCAGAACACAAGCAGAGTAGCCAAGTGCATAATTTAGCTGGGCCACATCATTTCAAAAGCCCTTAATAAATCCTGTACAACCTTACTGTCAGCCAAGCTCTGTCTTGCAAACCCCATAGTCCTCAGCCACTAAGGCACCGGGCTATAAATCAGGTTCTTAATTTCATGCAGTCATCTATCTTCCTGTAGAGCCAAAACCAAGCACCCGCGTAGCCATTTCTTATGAGAGAAGCAAGCCAGCTATGGAAGCAGCATGTCCCACCCTCTCCCTCCAAAACAGACAGCTCTCGTGTCTTCTACCTGCTAAAGTTCAAAACTAGCTGAAAAAACACTTGGCTGTGCTTACAGGTTCTCCGCTTGTTCCTCGATCTCCTTTCTCCCCTTTTGGTCCAGGTTCACCCTATATAAAACAATAAGAAAAGAAACAGAGAAATAAAAGCTAGAAGGCACACCAGTCATGTTTCGCAAGAGGGCTCCTTTAATCATATATCAGCTTCCTCAAAGAACTTTGAGGTCAGTGAATTGAAACTACCATATCACACACTAAGATTTGGAGATTGTTGGCTAGACTTCTGGGACGGTTGTGATATTAATTGCAAAATATGTTTAGTTTAAAAAGACAAGAGCTTCCCTTCATGGAGAAGAGTAATTAAAGAATTTACAGTCCTAAAATTTCATCAATTCAGCTCCGACGTATTAATTGGCCAGATGGCACAACCAACAGCGAAAGCACCACAGCCACTGCATTGTGCTATGCATCAGGAATGTGGTCCTACAGCCCTACAGTGGGAAAAGTGTCCCACATACAGACAGCAACCTATTCCACCTTTAAGACAGAGGTGTTCCCGGTCTCAACTTGAGCATTTCCAGAGATGTGTATTACACAGCTTTTCCAGATCTCTAGTTTTGTTAACACCACCACAAATTCATGCAGCTTACCCCCCTCCTGCATTGTCAATATATCCTTCACTACCATCACTGACTAATAGGATTAATTTATCTCTCTTCTTCCTCTTTAAGTAAATTGAAGATGTTTTTCAGGCAGAAGTTCATCAGCTTTGTTGTGAGTTCTTTAATGATAATCAATAAGTCTATATTTCTGCTTTTTATAAATTGAATGGAACTGCACACAATTATGGAACTAGCCAGAATAACTCAGCTACTACTTGAGTAACCATGGTTGTTTATTTATATGACTATATGTATTCAGGCAATAGCACTCATTACTTATTCATTATTTATCATAGGAGGTGTTTCAATTATGCAATCAAGGAACAATAAGAACATCAGTGATTTAAGCACCCCCCAGCACACACACAAGGCATAGTGATCAGTCAAAATCCAGAATCCACGAACAAACCAGTTTGTATTTTATTCACAGCTACTATTTGTCAATCATATCTGCAACATCTGGGAATTCAAAGTCCATTTGCAAATGATTCTCTAACAGACAAAATAAATGTAACAGCATAAATACTACTTATGTCTGTATTTATTACGCATTATGAATAAATATTATGGTTTGTGATAAATAATTTGAGGAATTTTAATTTACAATTAGTATCCCGTTAGACCAATTTTAATCAGGCAGTCCCTGATGCCATCTACTGGCCTTCAGAAGAATAGTGCAACCACATAAAGTACTTAAAGCAAAAGTCCTATAACAAACCTGCATGGTTGTGCCTGAAATGCATTTTGCACAATAACATTTCAAGCCCTGAAACCCTTTTAGGGGAGAAGAGCAACAAACCACAGACATATATTAATAAGTCTGTAGCTAAGGATGGTGTTACTAAATGTGAATAAGGGTGTGCATTATTAGGGAGAACAAGACTACAAAAGGAAGAACTCAGGAGGTAAAGGGAGGAAGCCTTTTTAATATTCTCCTTTCTTCCACATTTTCCTTGATATTTGACTTGCATGTCAATGCAAAATTGGAAAAATTCCAGTCTGATGTCCTTGCACAGCCACAACCAAGGGCAGAGGTTGTTTTCCTTAACCCAACCTGCCAGCAAATCTGCCTACGAGTCCTTCCCAAATTTGCTGAACCCGTGACTATCCGCTGAGACTGTCCACTAGTGCTGCACATTGTGGAGACCTCTGGCCCCTGGCAGCTGGACTTAATCCACTGCCACCCACTTCTTTTCTACAGCTCAATGAACAGAAATGATGTGGTGACGACTAACAGCTGCTACCAAGCTGGGCCAGATTGGTAGCTTATGGCTTTC
The DNA here is from genome assembly GCA_011075105.1 of Heteronetta atricapilla. Taxonomy (NCBI): domain Eukaryota; kingdom Metazoa; phylum Chordata; class Aves; order Anseriformes; family Anatidae; genus Heteronetta; species Heteronetta atricapilla. Next base: position 153,766,321 of record CM021732.1, read on the forward strand.
TTGACCTTCTCTCTTGGCAGTGTCCTGCTGTAGTCTCAATTAATGCATTCCTCTTTTCTGTACCATTTAAAGGAGAGCAGGGAGTGGGGGCTCAGCTGTGGCCAGCTGGAGGTAGAAGGTGAAATGAGGAGCCATCTCCTGTTGTACTGCTTTTGCCCATTTCTAGCCATCAAACTTGACCACCACTGTGGTTCTTATGCACCCCATTCATAAGAAATATTTAATGCTTTTAATTCCCTAAAAATATATAGATATATATGAAAAAGTTCACTAGGCCCCATGGAAGAAACCCCTCTACTGCCCTGCTGGATCAGTGAGTTTCTGCAGAGCTCACAGCACAGTCTGCTCCCAAAACACACAACCGAGCTGTGGTGACGGGTAAATAGGAGCCCAGACTCACTTGGTCAGAGATTTTCCATTTCTGACAATTATTGTGGTGTGTTTTAAATGAAATTGATTTAAACTAATAATAAGGAAACAGAGTAATGGTGCTGCTGCCTTCTATTCGGGCCATGTTTCCTGTCCCTCCCTGTTACTATACATCACAGACTGAATGGAAAGCAAGTGCTGTGTTTTGGAGAGTGCACGACAATTTTCAGCACCCTGCTGTTGCTGCTGGTGAAGTTACCCAGAAACAGACTCAAACTGAGCTCTTTACAAAAAGCATGTAAATAACATTGGAAATATTAAGGTACCCTGTCCCTACCAGAGAGGCAATAAACTAGAGGTCATCTTTTTAAAGATGTTACTTACAGGGATCCTAGGGTGTGGGGTGAAGAAGGTTGTCTGAAACAGAAAGAGGAGTGTTAAAAGCATCATCATCTATTTTCCTGGAAATGCAATAACTTACGTACTCACCTTGTCATTATAGATTATACATTGAATGTATCCATTAGTAGGTTTATAAATGAGCAACGCATTGTAACATCTGGCTGCTTGGAAAAAAGCCCACAAGTATCAGATATTTCCTAGAAGATTTGAAATATGAACATAAACTCAAAACTGCCCCATATGTTCCACCCCTAAGAAAAGTCAAACAATCTTTAACCTTGAGCTATTAGCAAGCCCCCCTCACTTTTTCACTTCGAGCCATATTCAGTATTATTAAGCTTTCTGACTCTGTGGCTGAGCTTGGTAATTTTTCTCTCTACTTTGTTCTACTTATAAGATATATATATCTCAGCATAGGTGGTTGTCTCGTAATGTGGTCATCCTGAAGGACTGACCCCAAAAATAAGTATCTCATTTAGTAGTAGAGAGGAAGTATCTATCACCAAAACTGATAAAATCAGGGAAAAAAAGTAGTTATTGATGAAATATGTTGAAATCGTTATCTATTTTTACAGCTGAAATAGAAATTACCTCTCCCTACTAACACAGGAAGCTTGAGTGGTCAGTCATGTCTTTATACCTAGACTTGTGGTACTAAATTTATAAGACTTCTTTTCCAAGCCTTTGATCAAGACACACTCTTCCCACAAGACCCCATAAAATACAATTTGTCACAGACTAAAGTGGCCCAACTGATGGCAGGGAAGGTTATAGTACCTCCTCCATTGCTGCACAAAGGCATGTAGACACTGGATTTTCAGCAACAGATCTTTATTCAAATTCTCTGCATAATCTGGCAGCTACATAATCTACATAAATGTGGCAGCTGTAACCAGCTGTGGCAAACAAAGCTGAAAAGCTGGTGTTTGCCATTTTATGGAGGATCTGTGGCTGGGATCAGCCCTTCTGTTGCAATGAGAGGCCCCTTCCTAGTGCTTGCCCCAACCTGCTTACTCAATTTTTGCTGGAGAGTAATGTGATGTTTCTCTATTTACTTTCAGAGGTTACTGGTTTAAATTGTCCATAGTTAACTCTGTTGTAATTATGATCAGGCTTCCAAAAGGAATTGTGCAGGCTCATTTTATAAACAATAAATTTATGTTTTCTTTTTTGTTGTTGTTTTCTTTTTTCCTTTTTTAATATCTATTATTACCAGAAAGGATACGTGTAATCAGATATTATTTGTTTGATTGTGGGCTGGATCCAATGCTGAACCCAAGTATCTAGGAACAAGATGTGGGATGAAAAGGTCTTTCTGGGCTTTCAGCACAGGATGGCACTGTATGCAGCAAAGGCTCTGGGAGGCTACAGCATCATTGAAGCTGTAGAAAATCTGTGCAAACATACTCCCCATCTTAATCCATGACCTTCATCATCAGCTCCTACAGCTGCTAAACATATCACAAATTCAAAATAAATGCTACCACAAAACAAGGATATCGGAAAGAGCTGTTTGCAAAGAGGAAGAGGTGTGCAAAACCTTCCAAAAATATAAAAGACCAAATGTGCCTTCATAGAGCTTCTCTCAAGCTAAGGGAGTTAATCTGAGAGTAAATGGGTCCTAATGTTTCTGCAAAGATCTTGAAAAGCTTTGTTATTGAGGCATTTGTGTGGCAGAAGTGTAACGATGCCCAGAATACTGTTACAGCACAAAGTATAAGCTTACTTACTGTTCCAGGTAAGCCTGGTGGGCCAGGGGAACCTGTGTCACCCTAGAGAGAAGAGAAGAATATAACTAAGGATATAAAAAGATGCACAAATATAACTCAACATTACCATCAAGAAAATGCAACATTATCGGATGATATGTAGCCTAATGACAGCCTGTCAGTTCAGAGTCACTGAAAATACTCAAGTCCCTGAGTTCAGCCCTGTCTCATGGATGAAATTTACCCTACTGCTTTGGCCAGAATTTCTGCTGTCCTCATTTTGTTGCACGCAAGACGCTCACTTTGCTGTCTTTATCACCTTGCAGTGAATTTCTAATGTTACTCCATCCCCTGTAGGAGCGATATAGAGCTTAACTTGCATTTTAGGTTAAAGCTAACCAAAATTCTTGATTGGAAACTATGTTTTAGCTAAAACTGTTACGTGAGGTAAAGTTCCACACTCAAATCACCCACACCGGTGTCACCCCAGTAGCTGGCTAGGGATCACACTCTGCTCCCACCCCAGTGCCTGGGGGTGGAAGACCCCAATGGTTGCTGTTGCTGGCATTGAGACCCTCCAGACTCTCCAGTAGCTGGCACCACAGGCCAGGGGCACCCACAGCCCTGGTCTGACTCCAGTAGCTGACACCTGTTTCATTCATACTAATCCTTTCCTACCTATGCTCTCCTCTTCATTCCTCCTGCTCCTTCTTCCTCTGCACATCCCCCATGGGACTACAGAGCTCTGCAGTTCCTGCACCATCCCAGTCTCATAACCTCTCCCAAAACCCAACAATCTTATCAGTTGGGAATTCCAGGTTGACCTTTCTGCAAGTAGCACCTGTAGTTTGATAGCCCACCAATTAGTGGCTCACCTTTTCTCCTCTTTCACCTTTCAGTCCCGGGAGACCTTCTTTTCCTTTTTCTCCCTAAATGAAGAAAAAGGAAAGCAGGAAATTTGATTGTATCAGTCTCAATTTACAGTTTCAGTTGATCTTACCTGTCATCCAAGATGCAGTGCAAACAATTGAAAGAGTAACATTTTTGAGACGGCTTCACAAAATCCACGCTATTTTCAAAAACCATCCAATAGTTATTAAGTTCATGGAAAGGAAAGCACCAATCCTGAACCAACTTGCCTGTAGAAAGTCCTATTGACTGACTTTTTTTTTTTTTTTTTTTTTTTTTTTTTAGTTTAACAAGAGAAGAAGCATAACATACTGAAGATTCAGAGAGGACAATCATGCTACCAGTTTGCTCGTGTTGAAAGATTTCAGTCATCCATTCACTGGTGCCTACTTTGCTCAGGAAACTTGGCGGCCTGAATGGAAGATGCTTAACAGGGATGATGTGAATACTCCTCAAAGTGCATAAACAAACATATGTATCCAGTATTCACATAAGAGCTAGATGACCTACAATTTCATGTAGACAGAGAATATATTCTATATTCTACAATTTACAGTGTATATAATACAGCAAATCAACAAGCAAAACTTCAGTCAATTTTAGATCTTTCTTGCTCACATTCAAGCACACGGTCAGTTATCAGGACTAATGGCCTCACTGACATGGCTAAATTTACTGCCAGGCCCCTGATCCTACTATTTTTCAGTGTGTAGATGCCTCTGAAGGTCTAGAACTAGCTGGGGCAAATACCAGACATCAGGACTTGGGTGGAAGTTAGTACTACGTTGGAAGGGGTACTTGATGGTCTTGCTAGATGCCACCACAGCAAACCCACCAAGAGAGAATATTATCTAGGGACACTTGAGGTTGGACAGATAAAATCAAGTTATGGCTCAAAGTTACTCACCTGGTCTCCTTTTTCTCCTCTCAGCCCAGGTAAGCCTCGAGGACCAGGAAAACCTGCTTCACCCTGAAAGTCAGAGAAAGTGGGTGAAATCTTGGAACATTCCTCAAGAATGTCCTCTATTAAAAAACAAACAAACAAACAAAAAACATTATTAGTCTCAAAGTCTGAAATATCATTAAGAGTGAAAGGAAAGAATGGTGGGCTAAACTCTTCACTCACCCATTCATGTCATTTAAATATACATCAAGGCTGGCTCTCAGGGCAGATTAGTCTAGACAGAGTGCCCTCAGGCTGGGAAGGATGAAACCTGGATTTAGTTGTATGTCTCAATGCATGACCGATATTAGTCTGTGAATTGTTCAGCACTCATAATAACTGCAGACAGTTACTTCTTGATACCTAGTCACACTACAATACATATTGGCTCTACTGAACTACTGAACTTGCTTTTGTGTGTGTGTGTGGCTTGATGAGAGAAAACAGCATCTTGTTTGATTACAACTTTTTTTTTTTTTTCCTTGTAAAATCATTACTTAAAACAGCAACTAAGACCTCTCTTTTTTTGCCTTTACACAGATAACTGAAACCATGAAATTTAGGACAAGTTTTCTTCACGCTGTTCTGTAGCAGCACCAAGCAAACAAATAAGAGTAGCTAAAAAAAAAAAAAAAAAAAAAAAAAAAGAATAATCTAATTTTTATTTTCATTTTTTAATGATCTTGGGTAGTCTGGCAGTGGAAACACAACAGAACAGTACAGATGTTACCTGATGACCACTTCTAGAATTGTCTTGATGCACTATTTCACATTTGAATTTGTTTCTGTCTGAGCCTCACCTTTGACTTTCTGTTTTATAATGCCTGCTGTTGGAGTAATTGTTATCTGTGTCATGTGGTTTGTTCTAAATATATCAAGTATTCTCAAATTTAGCTACACATTGACCCAGTTTGTCATCTGAAAATAACCACAGGGTTTGTTATTTATAACTATCCTGCTACATATATTTGTACTTCAATATCTAAAAGAATCTCAGTGATGGAGAGAACCCAGTTGCACTAAGCATTGTAGGAACATGAACTTGTAACTCGTAATCTCTTCTTTAAAGAGATTATCTCTTTATCAGAAGAGTCAAAACATTATCGTGATATAGGTGCAATGAGTCTGCAGAAGAAATCACGCGAGGAACAAGATATTTTGCTGACTGAGTAGAACTGGGAACATCAGGAGATGATGTTTGGAGCATTTTGGAACATTGGGAGATTTGGTGACAAGATGGAGTGGTGTTTTTTGAGAGGAAAACTCCAGGATCCTGGCTGATGATGAGATCCCAGAGATCACTAGAAGAACAAACAGCCTAATATTAAAGAGAGGAAAAAAGGAGGACTTGGAGGAAAAATAAACATGTAGTGCAAATATGGTCTCTAGAAAGCTACTGAAGCAAAATGTCAATGAGCTTGTATGAGCTCAAAGACAGGAAGGTATTAAGAAATAGTCAATGTGCATCTGCTAAGAACTAATCATGTTAAATCCATCCAGCTCTGTCCCTTGACAGGATAACTAAGCAGGCAAGAAGGAAGCATTTGTGTGATGTTTCTTGACATTAGTAAGACATCTGACACAGGCCAACGTGACGTTCTCATTAGCAAACTACAGAAAAACAGTGTAGAAGAAGGCTCTCTGGAGGGTGGTGTACAACTGATTAAACAATTAAATTCACACACCTGTTACTGGCTGTTGCCTTTCAAGAGATGAAGTGAAGTCCTCTAAGGCCTTGAACTATTTAATAGTAACAGAAACATTTATATAATGTACGGAGAACATGACATGGTGGAGAGAGAGGCGTTTTGGGAAGGGGGATTAAAATTCAAAACAGCCCTGACAAACAAGGGAAAATGGCAATCAGCTCCTCAAATTGAATGGGCGAGGAGAGACTGGCACAGCTTCTTGAAAGCTGCTATACGAAACTTCTCATGGCCACATTCTTCTACTCCTTCTAGTCCAGTTGATGGTACAGATAGTGTGTGATCTGTTTTACTGAGAAAGACAACATGGAAGCAGAGGTCATGACCATTCTCTCCTTTCATCTTTACAGCAGAAGATCGGACTGAGAATGGTAGGATTGAAGACTGAAGCTCTGAGATTCTTCTATTGCAGGCTTACACTCTTTTAACTCAGTATCCAAAGACATATGCCAAAGATTTAAGATTGTCTGATATAGGTATGTCTTTCTCCAGATTTTCATACTGCAGGTGAAAAGTTGGTGTGCAGATGACAACATTAACACCTCTGGGTAGTGGTCCTGATTGGGCTCCAGGCAGCTTTAGGAAATCCCAGGATGTTTCCCTTGTTCCCCACTGAACTCAGCAGATACCTGCTGAAACCTAAATCCCAATACATAAAGACAAAGATAATTGTATAACTTCTAACAGACAGCTGGGGTTATGTCCTAGCGAGCATTTATGATCTAGAAATGACTGCATCACCCCTAGTTAGAAAAAGTTCATCATCATCCAGAACTGTCACTAGCACGCTGAGTTCATGTGCAGTGTGAAGGAAAAAACATCACTTTTACGCCACCTTGCCTTCTTTTTCTTCCTTACCCACCAGCAACAAGATGACTGAATTTTCTGAGATACAGATAAAAGTAGATTTAGCATATTTGCTCTGGAATATCCACATGACTTTGTCCATCCTTGAGTCTCATCCATTCACCTGCTGACTTTCACTTTTCTTTTTATTGGCAGATGGCTTTGTTATTGCATGTGGTCACTTTACATTGCTGTGAAGTTGTTGCTAGCATATTTGTTTGTGCTCACCTGTTCACCAGCTTGGCCATGGCTCCCTGGGTCACCCTGAAAAAACAAAAACACGACTTTAACAATGTAACGACAGGACCCTGTTGCAAGAATGTTTTCTCCTTGATAACTTGTACCCCCTATTGTCCTGAGCCTATTGTCCTGGCTCATGTTCATCTACCTACTTTCTGTAAGGCACTGAAATTGCCTTCTTGAAGTCTTAGGATCCCAGACCACAGAGACCCAATGAAAGGGCCAGTTGAGATCTTTCTACACAAGTAGACTCAAGAGAGGAACATCGGATGGGATTTGGTACTTTGGAACACCATGAACAGTAAGAGGCACTGAGCCATAACTGCTTACCCTGTTATCCATCCAACTTCAGAGGAACATTACTCTCCTGACTTCAGCACAAGGCCTTCCAAAATCACACCTTGACTGACTCAGTGGCTACAGCAAACTATGAAATACAGTTCCTTACCTTAGGGCCAGCTTTTCCAGGAAAGCCTTCTTCACCTTTTTCCCCTTGTTCTCCCTGCAGGGAATATGAGATGGTAATATTCAAACTCCTCTGGTAGTGGAGCATGTCTGAAGGCAACGTTGAGGAATATTTTGACTCAGATCCCCAGTATCAGGCTGAGGATGTAAATGGAGCCACATAGGAGTATCTTTCCAGGAAAGTTTTGCCATTCTAGTACTATTTGCAGACATCTCCAGCACCAATAAACCTACATCTCTGGAATAATACAAACTCAATCGGTGTTATATTAAGGATTTCCAGAGTAAATTAGCTGAAAAACAAAATCTCCATTCAGTTTCTTTAAACTGTATATGGTGAAAAAGTCTACATTATTTCTATGAAGAGAAATAGAGAATTGTAGTATTGAAGTCTTGGCCACTGGAACGCTTAAGTGAATCTTCTGAATCTGATCTTTCAGTGTGGGTGGTGTCAGCATGGAGAGTAGATACTGTAGTGGATAAAGAGCTGAAATGTGCTGTGGAAAAGTGCACTGAAAAGTGCACTGGATACTACAAAGGGCTGCGTATCATGTTCAGAGAGGTATATGGAGCTTCACCAGTGGAATCAGGTGAGGTGTGTTTGGCTCTGGAGATCTGCTCCCCTTCCTGCTTACACTTGCTAGCTCACTCAGGTAAGCTGCCCAGGTGAGTAGGTTATGCCAGTGTTTGTGGTGTCACTTGCCTTTTGGCCCGGGAGCCCAGGAAGACCATTTAATCCATCTTTGCCTGGCAAACCCTAAACAAGAAAAAAAACATCAGGTCTACATGTCTGTTCTTTAAATCATTAACAGCAAGTTCAACATAAGCACGCTGAAAACATTCCTCTTGCCACTGACCCAAGTTTAAGAAAAAGATCAATTTAATGCATTTGCTTCTGAGTTTTTCACTCCTGTGACTCAAATTAGACAAAACTTCTTACAAGGCATATATCTGCTCGGCCTTTTTTCAGTGTCACAGTTTTAGTGAATGACCACTGGATGTCAGAGTTGTTACAGAGAAACCACAATACAGAAGTTTTATGAAGACTGTGGAGTCTTGAATAACTTTTAAGATTGCATTTTTACTTATCATTCTCTGTACGTGTCTATTATCTGTCCCTATAAAGATTTTCTAAAGTCTGTTTCACCTTTTAAATATCAGTAATATCTTATACAACACATAGACTTTTAAATTACACAATATAGAGAGAGAATGATTCAGCAAGATAAGAATTAAAATTACTTCCAAAATGCATTTAAATGGTGAGAAAAAAAAAAAAAAAAGAAAAAAAAAGTCCCTTTTCTGAGCATCAGTCAATTTCCAAACACTGCAGGCTGTAGTTGGCACTTCTTAATACTAAGTATCCCATAATTCACTTTTCTTGACATAAGAGTGAATAGAAATTGTGATGCTCTGCTAAAACTGAGATTTTTATTTCACTTCTTTGGCCTGATTCAGAAAACTTCAGGTCTGGAAGAAGAATATTGTACCAAATGACTTTTGAAAGGTATCATGTAATGAAAACATCACTGTCCCAGCGTGCAGCTGCATCTGGTAACCTTCTTGACCACTAAAGGTATCAGGCTAATGCCTGGATTAAAGGAGACAGCGTTGGAGCCACCACTTAAAACCTGTGTCCAGACAAGCTGCAGGAAGGGGAGCAAAGACTTTAGAAGTAAAATATGTGAAGTCACGGAGATCAGGGAGGCGATGCAAACCATCCCTCAAAACTTACAGCTGGTCCCGGGGGTCCGGTTTTACCAGAAACGCCAATCTCTCCTGGCAGTCCCTGAAAAAGGAATCCAGCACACACACACACACACAAATATCAGTATTTCTGCCCTTTACAGCCTCTTCACCAGAGGCTTCTGCTTTCAATTCAAATACAATTCTCCCTTCCACAGTAGTCAGGTCCCTGCCATGGGGAATCCTGCAGACATTGACTTTTGTGCAGGTAGCATCAAAGTGATTCCAGTGCTTGGTGCAGAGAAATTTGTCCTGCAGGGCTGGCTGTGGCTTTTTGTCATGAAAATACAAGAGAAAGCACACATTGCCGGAGTTTGTGACTCAGTTCCCACTGAAATCCAATCACCTAAATTCTCCTGAACTGTTTTGTTTGGTTGTTTGTTTGTTACAGAGAAACCACAATACAGAAGTTTTATGAAGACTGTGGAGTCCTGAATAACTTTAATATTGCATTTTTACTTATCATTCTCTGTACATCTCTATCTTCTGTACCTATAAAGATTTTCTAAAGTCTGTTTCACCTTTTAAATATCACTAATATCAGTAATATATAATATCAGTAATATCTTATACAACAGACTTATACAACAGACTTTTAAATTACACAATATAGAGAGAGACAAACAAACTAAACAAAAAGCTAAACAAGCAAACAAAAAAGGAAAGTTGTTTTCTTACTGGTGCTCCAGGTGGTCCGGGGGATCCAGCAATGCCTGGGGGCCCTGGAGGTCCCTGTAAGAGAAGCAGAACCCATGTATTAATCTCCCTGATAGTGGCAAAAAGCCTCAGGCCCTTCCTCGGTGCAAATGCAGCCCTATTCCAAACAGCATCAGCAATCAGCTTCGTGTTTCATTAACTTGCATCAAAAACCTGAAAGATGCCAAACTGAGCTCCCAGGGAACTGTGCTCATGAACAGAACAGGATCTCCTGCTTAAGGCACTAGTTACTGCTGTTACAAGGTGAGCTCCATCCTGGACTCCGGTACAAGAGATGGAGGATTTGAAAGCCATCAGTGGTAACATGCAGAGATTGTCCAGTGGGATGCCTCATGACATCCAGCCTAGTTTAATCTTGCTTAGTGTTTCAAAACAAATGATTTGCTACTGCAAAAAGATCTTTGAAGTAATTAGTGAATGGAACAGACTTGTGGTGTTTATGTTTGTTTGTTTGCTTCCTTGTTTTTGAATAAGAGTCCAAGATTATGGAGAACGATACAGTGGATCAGGTGTTTTAAAATAAATACTCCACCACTTCAGTGCTCTACGTTAATGTTTTTGACAGTAAGAGGTTTTCAAAAACTCATACTTCAATGCACACATGTAGCTGGAAATGTCCTAGAAGTCGTACTCACCTTCTTGCAACAATTCTCTTGGGAAAATTTCATCTCAATAGCTACCCAATTTTCAGAGGGATTTATTTTCGTGTACAGGGTAAATTGTTAAAAGTGAGTTCCTAGCTGAGGACTTTTTTTCCATACAAATCTTAGCAGGCTGCCTGAGATACAGAGGTGGTTGTTACCTTCAGCTTCTGCTGGATGACAAGATAGGATTTCTCCTGTACTTTGAAGCATGTGTTCATGTGGTTTTTGTATCAGGACCTATGCAATCAGTATGAGGATGGATGAGAAGAATGGATACATGACAGAGTTGAAACTTTAACCTTGTCTGTCTCTTTCAGACTTCCTAACACCATGGTTTAAGTTATTTCCAGTTTCCAGCATAGAGGGAGTTTTGATATTTGTACTTGGAAAACACACCCCAAAACAAATGAACAATCAAACAAAAGCATCCAAACAAGAACATATACAACATCCTATGTAAAACACTATAAGTGAGCTACAAATACAAGATAGAAAATGGTTAGTTACCTTCTTTCCTGCTAGACCTGTGTTACAATTCAGTATCAATACAAAAAGCAAACAAACAAACAAAAAAACAGCTTTTGTGATTATATTACAAGTCATGCATCACCATTGGCATTTAACATTTAAGGAAAATTGTAGCTGAAGAGGATAAAATGGTGATAATGAGAAAGAACAAGGAATTTTTCATGGCACAGTTTGAGAGAAGGTAGTGGATAAGCAGTCATTTTAGAATATGCTTGTAAAAATCAGCCAGAAGACAGTACATCATCTCACCAATAGATGGTGCAAAGCAACCAAAAAAGAGACCTGAAGATGCAGTTGGTTTATACACCACCCATAATCTGCTTTCACTGCAACTCAGTCCAGAATAGGCATGGAATCATTCTACCACCAACATCGGTATTTGCGGGGTGTCTCAAGAGCGAGCACAGCTCAAAAATCTGCAGGAACAAATGCCTTGGGATGCACTGATGCTGCTGACGTAACTTCTGGGGAGCCCTGTGTCTGCTTTCTGGGCGTGGGGGGTTCAGATGCCATTGAAGGAGGGTCCTGCACTTAAGCAGCTCTGGACCCATCAGGACACACCTGGATGAGCCCATTCATCATTTAAAAGAGACTTTGACATAAAATAAATAAATAAATAACAGTCCAAATTAGCCCAGTGCTAGAAAAAAAAAAAAAAAAAAAAAAAAAAAAAAAAAAAAAAAGTACCAGCAGAGGGCAACAGGATGGAGTAGACTCAGATGCCAGGCACCTTGAAGTCCTGCTTGGCCCTACTCTAACCCTACCAGGATGGTATTGCTGGGAGGCCTTGAAGAAGGTACAGGCTCCAAGAAGTGATTGTCATGAAGAATGTGTGCAGTACTGGGAAATAAATCAAAGGTAACTTTAGAAAAATAATAAGAAACTGAATCAAAAGCCAAGTGGATTGTACATAAGCACAGAAATGATAAAGTGCAAAATTTACCTTTACAGGCTCTCCTTGCCTGTTCCCTGGTTTCCTACCTATTAGCCTAATTTTGTTCTTTCTCTCTGCCATGCCCTCATGACCTCCAACCATCGAACCATATTCCCCATGTCCCTACAACAGGGAGCTTCTACCAAGAGGTGAGAAATCTTTCTGACACCCAGACATTTTCAGAAAGAAACAGCCACGCTTTCCCTAACAGTGCAGGTTATTTTTAAAAAATGGCTTATAAGAGCAAAAACTTGCTTCCATATATTTAATAGCATCACTGTTGCCTTCTTCATGACCCATATAAATTACGACCTCTTTCTGATTTCCATGGCAATAGCATCTAGTAAACAATCCATAAGGATTAATGAAACTGTCATACCATAGCAAACCTCAGCCAGGACCCAGTGTCAGCCTGGTCATCCCCCGGATGGGATACACACCCTAGACAGGATCAGGCTTGTCCAGAAGAAAAGTCTCGCTCAAGTATCCATCAGCAAGCAGCCTAACTTCTGAAACATAAGGCTCCACATATTCCTGGTCCAAATTGTTTCTCCTAGCAACTCTGGATATCCTTATTATCCAAACAATTTCTTATTTTTCACTTAAACTTTCCATATCCCGGAAGACAGCAATTTTTTGCAACCCTGAGTCTTGAAATCAAAGCACACTGATCCTTGCCCAAGATTGCTGCTAATAATTCAGAGTCATTGCTCCCTTTGAAAGCAATGATCTGGGACACTACACCTAAGACTGACCTACCCAGTTAACTTCACCGCATGTTGCACCAACAAAGTGAAACCCCAAAATGGAAAATCCTTCTGATAAAAGCCTCTCTGAGATGGATTTAGAAAGAACAGTTCTATGTAGTGACTACCGCTCTCCTGGGGAAGCGTGCAGGATGCTGACAGCCTGCTCCAGCTGACCGTGCACACCAGTACATCCACTTCTGACTATTACTTCAGAGCAAGGACTGTTCTCCCAAGTATTTAGAGAGGTCCAAATTAACTGATACCATTTATTAGTGATAATAAAGGAAAAAAAGAAAGAAAAAAAAAAAAAAACCAGCAGCAGGAGGACAGCCAGTATTTTTAAAACGAAAATCTCACTCCATCTGTTTTCTTTGATTTCCTTTTGTCCTGAACCCAGATTAAAGCACCTGATTTGGCTGATCACCTTTTGCACTGATCATCTGATGAATTATACAGATGAGAGTCCCTGTCCCAAATCCCATAGCTGTCCCTTTAAAACTCCAATCCAGAAGAAAAAAAAAGTGATAGAGTGCTTTTGTTGTTGTTGTTGTTGTTTGTTTGTTTGTTTGTTCATTTGTTTTTTCTGGCTGGTAAAGATGCTGATGTGTGCTTCCTACATGCCGAACAAAACCTGGAACATAAAAACTTTGTTCTCTAAAACAGAATTACACAAACTCAGTTTGGAAAACAAATGCAAAACATGGCTCTTCTATGAAAATGTTTTGGAGAAGTCATTTTCAAACTGCTATTTGGAAATAACAATATTGCACATGTTCTTTAAAATCCAAATATCCATGAGAATGTGTCAAGGTGTGTGTGTTAGGATAGGGAAAACTGTACAGACATTGAGGTGGGGGATATTTTTCAGGCTTATGTTTTATCCAGCTCCATTCCTAAGACAATGTAATACAAGGACAGTTCTCAGGAAAAAAATCTGACACGATACTGAAGGCACAGCTGTGCCTGTACTCCAGGAACCACTAAAGGATGTTCTCTTCTTCCAGCACATACCCTGATGAAAGACAGGCTGGGAAAGGCAGAGCTATTGAGGTTTGGGTTCTGCACTCCCTAAGGAAACCTTAAGGAACAAAAAATCTTTGTATGTGACTACATCAGTAGGTTGTTTGGCCCAAATCTCTTTTCCATGAAAAAATGGATGGCTAAGTTTTAAAGGAAGGTGAACAAATGTCATTCCAAGATGGAAACTGAAGTCTGATGGCCTTTCCAGATACCTGTCTCTGGAGGCAAAGCTTGTACAACCCTATTTTCTTCATGTTATTCCATGCCAATGCCTAGAGCCTCTGGTACTGTGAGAAAGGCTTAGAAAAAGCCCTAAATCCATGAAAAAGCAGACTGTGGTCTGGACTTTTTAGGCTGTGTGCCATCTTTATGAATGAGACAAACCTACAGGACATCCAGAAACATCCCGTCTCCTGCCACAATGACAGTGACATGAATGACACGGTGCTGAGAGCCTTTTCCCCCTCCATTGCCATGGCTTGTCGCCACTTTAGAACTGATTACTCCCTGAGATTTCACCTCTCAGGAAGTCCTCACAGACCCCACCTGTTGGCTCTGTGATGACTCACCTTTATTTCAATTTCCTTCCCATCAGAGTTAGCTGTTGCAGTTAGTTGTGTGGAGCAGTCCATGTGTCTCAACATGTCCCCAGCTACCCCAGCTCCTCATTCCTCCTCTACTACATCTGAGCAGTCACAGAATCACAGAATCATTAAGGTTGAAAGTGACCTCCAAGATCACCTGGTCCAACCACCCCCCTACCGCCAATGTCACCCACTGAACCATGTCCCTAAGCACCAGGCCAACTTCTCCTCAAACACCCCCAGGAACGGTGACTCCACCACCTCCCTTGGCAACCCGTCCCAATGACTGACTGCTTTTGCTGAAAAGAAATGTCTCCTCATTTCCAACCTGAACCTCCCCTGGCACAACTTGAGGCCACTCCCTCTAGTTCTATCACTAGTTACCTGTGAGAAGAGGCTGACCCCCAGCTCCCCACTCCTTCCTTCAGGTAGCTGTAGAGAGCAATGAGGTCTGCCCTGAGCCTCCTCTTCTCCAGACTAAACACCCCCAGTGCCCTCAGCCGCTCCTCACAGGACTTGTGCTCCAGGCCTTTCACCAGCTTTGTAATCTTGCTCTGGACACACTCCAGGGCCTCGATGTCCTTCTTGTAGTGTGGGGCCCAAAGCTGAACACAGCACTCGAGGTGCAGCCTCACAAGATCAGAGCACAGGGGGACGATCACCTCCCTCCTCCTGCTGGCTGCACTATCCCTGATACCAGCCAGGATGCCGGTGGCCTTCTTGGCCACCTGGGCACACTGCTGGCTAATGTTCAGGTGGGCATTGATTAGCAGTCTCTGGAATCCACCTCTCAAATCTATTCCTCATTTCTCACTTCTGGCACAACCACATCTGACAACACAACTCCTGTGAGTTATCTTCAGCAATGCTGCTGCAGTACAGTACTGGTTTGCTTTCTTTGCTTGAATCCTGCCTTACAAACCAAGACAAAGATAAGAGGATATAGGGAAAGAGCGTTGCTGATGATGCTGAAAACCAAAAAGCCTGAGGAGCCAACAGATCTGAGCATTTCTTGTGATGTATTCTGTATAGGCAGTTTCAGTGATACTGTCATAATTTATAAATGAAATAAGTCTCCAGTTGTTTCACCAGGTGGCATTATAATTGGAATACCAACATTATTTTAAAAAATAAAGTGTATTGAACAGAGATTCCCTGAACTGTCTTTCCAGCTCTGCAAGAGTACTGAATAAAGTTGACTTTGTACATCTCAGTCTCTGCAGGAGAATTTCTTGCTTTCAGTGCAAGGCAGTATTTGTTTAATTTCATCACTTAGTGTAAGATATGAACATGATCTCTTTTGTCTACAGATTAAAATTTATTTTCCTATTTGTTTGCTTTCAGTTGTTTTACTGATTCAGTACAGCAAATGAGAGAACAAAAAAACCTTCCTTATGGTCTCTTGTTTCAGTACTATTAGTGGTCTACAGTCTGGTGATTATTTTTTTTTTTGCTTTGTTTTGTTAAAGGTATAGATCTTATTAAAGATAGCTCTGAGCAGTATCTTCCAATTTCAAGCAGAACTGGCATACTTTAATTCAATCTGAGCTTTGCAGCTGGGTCTTGTATATTTTTCTTACATTGCACAGTATTAACTTGCATCACAAAAAGGACGTTAAGGACACCATGCATTTCAAAGGATATCATTTATTTCCTCTGAGCTACTTAAGAAAAGCTGGGTTTGAGCTCACACCCTACAAATGAGTCTATACTAATTAAATCACTGCCAGCCAGCCACAACTATAAAAGGTGCAGCTTGTACTGGTCCCCCTTACAGGTCTTAGTTCTATCACCAGGTTATTCACCACAAAGGGAACCTCCATAATGGCCCAGACATATGGCAAGCATAAGGTATGGAATTTTTACTTAAATTTCAGATAGTTTTAAATTATTTTGCCTTCCCACTTGTAGACAGCATGCACCTGTTCAGCTCAGGGAGCCTAAAAAGTGGCTCAGTGGAGAATTTGGAAGCAGCTGCTTCAGGAGAGTTGAATGGCTGCCTGGGCTCCACCACCATTAACTGGACCTTTGTCAACTGTAACAGGAGTATGGACACATGCAACTCTGCCCTTAATTGCTAGTAACAAGTACTTGCTCTTGGAGCTGAATCCCAGCCCTGGTAACACAGTGACTCAGCTCAGAGTCTGAGCCCTTGACGGGTATTGGGGCATCAAATTCCTTCTTTACTGAGCCAGCAAATGCAGCCCTCGCAGCTCACCTGGCATACTATGCCTAACTGCAGATCTCCTGCCTCCTCAGGATACCCCTCATGCCTAGAAAACCTTTTGCAGAAGTGCCTCATCAACTGCCTTCAGCCCCTTCTCTGAACTCCTCCTCTCAACAAACAATGGGACAGATGAGGCACGTCGGGATCTCAGGCGACCATGCAGAAATGCACAGCCTCATTGTTTGCCATGCTTGGTACTCATCCATCTGTTTCGACTGAGAGCACTTTGCAGAAATGCTCATTTTTCAGTCTGCATTCGAACAGCCTACCGCAATAGAAGCTTGGCCCATGATTAAGTTTCCTGCAAACAAAAATAGTACAAATAAATAATAACAACACAAACACATTACGAGCTCAGATGTCTGTGGCTCTGCTGCAGGAAAAACATTCATATCCAGAGGGGAAATAAACCCCAATGTGTGTACTCGAGGGCTTAATGACGTTGCAAGATGCAATATTTGTAAGGGTCACGAAAACAGGTGCTCATTTTTGGGGGTGATGACTGAATAACATGGAACAAGCAAGTACATGGACAGGCTCACCACCATGGCAGATTTAGAAGGAAAAAAAATCAAAAGGGCTTTTTGGATTAAAGTTTAGTTTGAGTTGGAGTGTATATGGAGAAAGGCAAAACTGTGGCTACCCTGTCATCACAAAACATCCCCAGGCTGGCTAAGAAGTTGCCTTCTCACTGCTGCATAGGATTTGGCACTTAAATTAACTCTGCAATATGAAGACGCCCTGTGAAGGGTCCTCAGGAGTCAGACATCATTTCTGCTGCATGTTGCCACTGGATCTGCTGACCCTGCTCCAGGTCGGTTGCCTTGCACTGCTGCCTGATTCTTCTGTGTCTTCTAACTGGGATTGGGCACGTTGGAAACCATTTTTCCTGACAAAGTCCAGCGATAACTGCAGACATCCCACTGCGTACACCCCAGCACTCAGCCCCATCATCAACCTCTGCACCTCCATAGGAGGAAGGCTTTCCTACCACATGCCACCAGAAAACCTATTATCTCTCTGAAGGTGCTGAGAAACTAGCATCTGTCCCACAGTAATGAAGAGGCTGGACCACTTTTCCCTAAGACTTCCTTGGATACACAGAATAGGGTGGTAAGAATCTATTGGCATCCTTTAGTGGCCTTTTCTATGTGTTTCAATAAAAACAGGGCTTCTTCACTCCTATCTCCATTCCTTTCTTCTGCCCATACAGATGTCCATGGGGGCAGACAGGTCAGAAAACAAAACTGTATTTATATTTAAAATAGCAGTGGAAGGAAGGTTATTTTAGTGTCCTAACCTAGTTAATGATGGGCAAATCAAATCTGTTGGTCCTCAACACCATGGAGATGGCACAGGAACAGGTGACCCAGACTTCCATTAATCATTTGGAAGAATCTCTCTGTAAGTACAGCCTAAGGAAACCACTTCTCTTTTTGGGTATTTTTGGGGCATAGAGTGATTAAGATAAAAATGAAAAAAAAAAAAAAAGACAGAAAGAGAAAGAAATGCTGATAAAGTGCTTAGAAACCTAATGGCATAAAAACTGCTGCTAAGCTGAAAAGTAGTTTTGTCACAAGTTGAATGTAAGCACTTTCTCCAAACAGAAATATGGAAATCTGCAGTAATATATCGGGGACAGCATGTCACTGCAGGAATAGGAACGATGTTTTTCCTTCCTTGCAGTTAGCTTGGAGGAAGAGTCAATTTAAGTATCCCTCAATGGGGCTAGCACTATATGCAGCTTTAATTAACATAAAATTTGAAAACTTTATTTAGCCTGTGCTGAAAGGAAAACTACTTATTGCTATGTCAGCAGTTCTCGCAGATATGTTTATGAAATTGCTAACATATGCATATATATATTTTTGTAAAGTTACAGAGAACTTGAGCTGAGCAAGTATGACATTGTTTGGATGGATAGTTAGATACATCAGGATTAATGCATGGAGACAAATCTTCCCCAAAAGCAAGGAAAACCCTCTCCCAGTGGCTACATACATAGTTCAGAAGGCTAGGGGGGACCTTTTAATATTATCCAGTGGATAAAAAAATTAGATTAAATCCATTGGAAATAATGTCTTAGTTCCTCTTGAAGGCTGCTGTTGAAATATTTACAAACCAGATGCTGTACCAAACGAAAAAGTCTTACAAATATGTAGATCAGTATGGGGTGGTGTGGCAGGGCAAGGTTCCTAGCTGGACACAAGGGTCCTTACCCACACAGGATCAGAAAACCCCATATTGCATCGCTGACAGCCTCCGCAGACATGGGAACAGCTCATTGCGAAACGTCTGCTGCAGAATCCATTTCTAGATCATGTTTCCTGGTTACAAGGGCATAGCTTGCCAGAGGAAATAAATGAAAAATCAGCATCTGCTGTTGAGCTGCGTGCTGTTCATTGCAATACATCACCAACAGCTGTAGAGTAATGGAGGTTCTTCATTCATTCTCCAAACTTAACTGACTGTTGTAACAAAATCCCAAAGGCAAAGACCTGGTTTGTTACCTTATTATTGGGAAGGGAACAAATAAGATACTCAGCTTGCTCCTGAGTGGGCAGCTTAAAGTGAGCTTGCACCTTTCCTGCTTGAGGACATTCCCAAAGATATTTTTCTTATTACAGGGAATGACCCTATATAGTGATTTGGAACAACTAAATTTGGATACAAAGTTAGCAAGAAGCCAAGCCAAAGGCAAGTGCCAGGGTTATAACAGCACAGGCAGCATGGGTTGCTCCAAGGTGGAGACAGGCCTTCCTTGACAATACATGACACACACAGCACTATTTTGTTCTTATGAAGATGTTACAGATGGTACAAGTTGGAGCATTATCTTGACAAAAGCTTAAAAATATATATAGAGAGGAAAGAGGTCACAAACTTAAGACATTCTTCACATCATCCTTCATTGGGAGACATAGTTTTAAGCCTCTGTCTGTACCTTCCCTAATAAGCCAACTCATGACACCCTGTAACAAGTAGAAATGTGACCATCAAAGTAACAAAAAACAACAAACCAAACCAAAACAAAAACTCATGTGCAAAGAAAAAAACAAACAAATAATAATAATAGTAATATTAAAAAAAATGGTGTGCAAAGAAGTGTGCTTTTTGAGAAGCAAATACCTTTTAAACTGTTTTTTTCCCTCAAGACTGCAGCACAGGAGATATATCTGCAACTGGCAATTCACATGGCCAATAATTAGCTCAGGAACTGTCCTAAATATTACAAAATACATGCCATTGTTTTCCCTGTGGAATGATACTGCTGTATGCAAAAGCAACGGGAAAATCACATACAAAACACCTCTTTATGCCCCTGTACAAAGATGCTGAAGAACTGTGGAAGATAAAAGTAATTGCTGCCAGACAGGCAGACTCTTCTCTCATTCATGTCAGGGTAAATCAGTTTAGATCTTAAAGGAGAAACACCTTCAAAGTTTCAAAGATGATACAGATGAGAAGAGAACTAGGTCATGGCATGCTGCAATGTGGTTCCAAGACACCTGGTACCACAACATACATTTTCTTACATATTATTTGAAAATGAATAAATTGCCACTTACCTGAGGGCCGATAAGACCATTGATTCCCGGGAATCCAGGTTCCCCCTTCTTACCCTATGTGTTCAACAGAAGAGTAATTATTAGACAGCAAGGCAAAAATTGCTACAGAGACTTTCCGAAACTTTTACCCCCAAACTGGTATGTCTCCATTACACGGGTATACAAAACATAAGTGCTAGAAATGAAGGCAGAACACCATTTGGATGTGCAACTCCAGTGGTCCATGTGGTTCCTGACACCCAAGTATGTGCAGCAAGAGGCAGAATGACATATGGTCCTATCACAGATCACACCTGGAAATTATTGCCTCCCAAATGCTGCAGGGAATTCAAATTCCCTTTCTCTTTTCCTTGTGTATTCAGATCTACCAAGCCTCGCAGCCTGGGTGTAACCTTCACCCCCGTAAGTGAAGGTTGGTCTCTTGCTTCTCTTGGCCTCTTCCACTCTGCAATCACACCTGGGTGCTGCCCAAAGGGGATCAGGGAAGGCAAAGTGCTGAGATATCGCCAAGGGAGGCACCAAGTGCAGACACACTAAGAGGCATTTTCTCTGCTACCAGTGTAGAGGGGTGTCTTCACCCCTCCCCATCCAAGCCAAGTAGTGTCCCTTGTGCTCCCTGCACTGCCTTATGCATAAAGAAAATAATTAAGAACTCTGCTACTCAGACGAATATAAAAGATTCACAATCCCTAAGCCAGAAAACATGAATACATGAGGCATTTCTAACTGGAGTTGGCATTATCACCAAGGGATGGAGCTCACTGACTCCTCTGCAAGCAAAAAAACTTCCTCCAGAGGAACAGGAGAGCTTCAGCAGTGCAAGGGAAGGATAAGCCAGGACATGGAGCAAACCCTTGAGAAAAGTGTACCCATGTAGATGCTCCTTCACCTGTGTTCCCTATGGGGTTAATCTCAACTAGTTCACAGGGAAAATGTCCTACGTGAGAAAAAAGAGAAAGAAAGGACGCCTGAAATACTGGAGTTCAGGCAGAAGTTTGGTTTTTTCTCAACTCGGTAGCTTACTTGCTGTGTTACTTTGGGCAAGTCACATATTTTGTGACTCATCTTTCTTGTAAAAATACTCTATCCTTCCCTGACATGTATTGATACTGAATCATTAGTACTTCTGAGATTTTTCATAATATGCTAGGAGGTTACAAGATAAATCATGTAAATATCAGAAAGTCAGAGAAGTGATTTTTTTCCTCATTTCTACTTCTCACCCAAAGTGGTTTTCTTTTTAGAAGGATATTATAATTAAGCAAGTTTCGTGTGACTGATGATGTGATTTGTCATACAGATGTGTAAGTCAGATATGTAATTTTCCCTTTATTTTTCTTTACCAAAATATCCAGAAACAATGTATGTAATTCTTGTTGACTTAAACGAGTGAAACAGCTAACATATCACAAACAAAACAAGTTTTCATTAACATTTTACCAAATCTTGACTGAGTTTTGTTAGCTGGGGTGTCAGAATCTGATCTTCTCCTTATTTTTTTCATAATAAAAATATCAGCTCTCATGTACAGAAAAATATAAGAAGAATATTAAAGGAACAATTATGAGGTCCTCAGGTACCAAAAAGAGTTTGAAGTCATTGCCAGGACCCGGATGCCAACAGGAATGTTCATAAATCTCTCAAGTACATGCACTATTCATGAGTGCTCCTTCTGCTTTTCCCAACATCCATCACTTCTTTCCTTGTCAAAGCCCATTTTAACCTGGAGGACTCCTGTCACCACACGAATCAACACATTTCCTAGTTAGAGACTCATGTTGCCAACTGACAGTGAGACCACACAAGACACCCTCTTAAAAAACTCATTTAAATAGATAAGTATATGAACACAATAAACAGAGTGTGGTGTGGGGGGACAGACATGGAGAATGAGCATGACTGCACACGAGAAGCATCTCACCTCCAGCTATCAATGTAGGAACCATATGTTAAGATGCCTGGTTCCACAGCTACAACACTGAGGGCAGTAGAAAACATAGTATTATTATTTCCATCATGTCCCACCAACCTCATTGCTTACTGGGTGTTTTTACAACTCCCCTTATAATGTTTGTGCACCTCCTTTGGTTCTTTTTAGAGACATTAATTCAGACAGCGTGTTAGATGCAGACAAGGAACCTGATATATACCTGACATAAACATTTTGATAACCCTTTGAAAGAGCATAAGGGAATTAGACTAATCACCCCAAATCAGGTATTGAAAGTTGGGAGAGCATGAATACACCCTGTGATGTACTTACATGAAAACTATGATGACTGATGCTTACACTGGAATTCAGGACAACAAAATCCCATTGAGACTTGTAACCTTGCAACCAAGCAGTACATATAGACCTTTTTTTGGACATCTGCAGGGATGTGACTTTAGTGACTTAAGGGCATTATCCAGATGTAGTTTTCTGAATACACTGCTTTTTGGAAAATTGGTGGCATCGGATAAAATTACTTGGGGAACCTGAGGAAGGAGGTAGCAGCTCCAGTTTGTTCCCAAACTGATCTCAAAAGCTGAGATGAGGGAAGAAGAACAAATTTTGCCGCCTGAGATAAGTATACACTACCTCTTCTGTTTCCACACAAATGGCCAGGCACACTAATCTGTGGCAGCAATAACAGATGTGAAAGGAGTCTATCCTTTTCTTGGGTATAACACTGAGAAACTTTGGTGCTTTTCAAAACACCAAGAAATCCCTTAGAGCAGCACATAATTATACTGACAGAGAGGCTGAAAGTGTATTTCCCATTGTGAAGGGAACATTTTGGCCACTCAGAGGTTAGCCAAAATCAAACTACAACAGGGTTGCTCCATAATATTACAGCCTGTCTGGAAAGTACAGAAATACTTGCTGGGAGAAATTATACCTATGAGAGCAATGCTCAGTGAAATGTCACATCACCTAATAATATGACAGACAAAACTAGCAATTACACTCTGTTACTTATAGCAAGAATCAGCTATGTGTGTAAGAATGTGTACCCTTTGAATATATGAAATATATGTTATTTGCCTTTATCAGCAATTTGAATAATAGCACAGCTAAAAATGTGTTTTATTGGAAATGAATATATTTACCTCGCTGACAATTACAGTTTCACTCTGGATTTAATCTACACCATCAATCCTTTCTTCCTTCTTTTTGTTCATTTACTTACATTCCCATTTCTGTGCTGCTGAAATTTGCAAGGGCAGGAAATATCACCCGAACAGTTCAAGCACCCACAAATACATACAAACACAACTAACCACTGGAAATATCTTTACCATACAGAAGATGTGAAACCAGGGGGAAATATTGGTTCCGCTCTGCTAGAGGGGAAATTTTGAAAGGTATCATAGCTCAAGACTGTTTCTTGCTGTCAGATAGCTTGAACAGCTATATATTCTCATAGTGTGGTTTTCACTGAGGTTTGGCCTCAGGAACAGAGGTTTTGGTACCAAGTACATAGGAAAAACCTTTAACTGTTTGCTGAATGACTGCTAGCATAAATGCCAACTGTTTTCTCTGTCAGCTAGGTGGGATGTAGGATTACTTCTTTCAGCCCTGTCCCTTTACCTATACATTATCAGAAGAAATCCAGCAGTTACAATCAATGGTTGAGCTCCCTAAGTCACCATGTTTATACAGAATATGTATGTATTGGACAATGGCAGTAAATTCACAAACATTTCCCTGGCTTGTGCATGTAAACACTATTGGGACTGGCCATCCTATGGGTGATTATGGGGGGCTGCTGTGACAAAGAAAAATAAGGGATTTATTATCAGGACTTCTGGACATTGAAAGAAGTCACACATTGGGACTGGCTTTTTCAAACTAAGTCTGCTTACTTTGCTGGGCAAACTGCTTTTCCTCTTCTGGCTTTATTTACCTAATGTAGCACATCTCTCTCTGGAAATACCAACTATTTTTTCCCACAGACATTGCAAGTCTGAGATTGTTCAAATCAAGGGGAGTTCATACACAGAGAAATAAGAGTTTAAACACTTTTTACTGCCCATTTCAAATTATGACTGGCCAGACTGCAAACATCATATGCAACAACCCAGTTTAACAGGAGAAAGAGGTCAAGAGGGTGAAAGCCAAATACCTGTAATTCTGTCCTGCCATCAAAAAACACAAAGAAGAGCTCACCAGACTCTAGGGATCTGAGAAATTTATCTCTTCCATTACAGGTAATGGGGACAAACCTTTCATATATTGGCAAATGTTTTAACACATTTCTTCTGGATGGAGAGTGTGCCCTGAACCCAGTAGTTCCCAGTTTTAACAGAACCCTTTAGGCTACATTGTAAAACAAATATTTAGCAGTGACTGAGACTCACAGCCTTGTTAATCTAGTTGTAAAGAGTCAAGAAAGGTCTGTTAAGCTTTTTGTGCTGCCCTGACTTCAAGGATAAACATTCAAGGGATATGGACACATGCACATGAAAACCTGCTGAAACATGACAGCTGAATTAAGGATGCAGAAGACATTCCTTGGTAACTCACTCCTGGAGTTGCCCTCATTCCTCTTTCCAACCTGACAGAATGCAATCCTGAACTTTGGAGTTCACTCACACAAAAAAAAAAAAAAAGGCCTTGCAGTAATTTTTTTATGTTATCTGTTTTGACATCCAACTCATTCTCATTCTGTACTTGACTGTGAATAAATTATTTTATGAACCAAATAAGTTGAAAAAAGGTGAATTATTATTAATTATATACCTGACTCGGGTACATTGGAGTCTTAACCATGGATAAGGACATTCATTAAAGAATATAATTTTTAAAAGATGTTTTCCATTAAGATTTTTTTTCCATTAGACTGTTATTACTGTTCTATGCGACTAATGTATTTTTAGTGCTGTGCGATGGTTGTTCTTTGAGCATGGAAAAATTTTGACAATACAAATGTAGAAAACAAGGCTGCAATACCACCCATCAAAATCACAGTGGGTCTAGGTAGCTGTTACCTCATGCCTAAGTAGAAAGTACTCTTATGGGATAAATAGATGTTTTCTCTTGGTTTCCTTATGAAATTTCAATCATTTGAATGAATTTGCACCATTTCAAAATGGTAAATGGCAAAGTTTTCTCCAAATCCAAGTAATTTCATATAATCATAGAATACTCCGAGTTGGAAGGGACCCAACAAGGACCATCCAGTCCAACTCTTGGCTCCACACAGCACCACCCAAAAGTCAAACCATGTGTCTGAGAGTGTTGTCCAAATGCTTCTTGAACTCTGGCAGGCTTGCTGCCATGACCACGTCCCTGGGCAGCCTGTCCCCGTGGCCGACCACCTCTGGGTGCAGAACCTTTCCCTAACCCCCAGCCTGACCCTCCCCTGTCCCAGCTCCATGCCGTTCCCTCGGGTCCTGTCGCTGTCCCCAGAGAGCAGAGCTCAGCGCCTGCCCCTCTGCTCCCCTCATGAGGGAGCTGCAGGCCGCCATGAGGCCTCCCCTCGGCCTGCTCTGCTCTGGGCTGAACAAATCCAGGAACCTCAGCTGCTCCTCATATGTCTTCCCTTCCAGACCCTTCACCATCTTTGTAGCCCTCCTTTGGACACTCTCTAATAGTTTTATGTCCTTCTTAAACTGTGATGCCCAAAACTTCACATAGAACTTGAGGTGAGTTCACACCAGCGCAGAGCAGAGTGGGAAAATCCCTTCCTTTGACCTGCTAGCAATGCTAACACACTTCAGTAGAACCCCACATTTAGGTTAGTTTATCCAAACATTTGCTTTTCAGGAGCATGTCAGTCACCTGCACCTTTTGCACCTTTTGTGTCTATCAAGCATAGAAAATTGGGTTTATTTCCAAAATAAAATCAGTAGATCAGTTGGAAAAGGAAAGAAAATAAAAAGAGAAAAGAAAACCTAAAATGAATCCCGACTCTAAATCTTTTTCAGGCAGATTTAGTAAAATCAGAGAAACAGTACTGTCTCACTCAGAGGTCCAACAGGACAGATGAGAACAGCAAAGCTTCATTGTTTGCACTGTGTGTGCTTGATGTGAGAGTATCATTGTCATAATATAGACCTTAGGTGCCAGGCACTTTGAAGCAGTTGGTTAATAAAATGAATATAACTCAGTTGCCTGATTAAGGCTAGAATTGTTATATCCTCTTCCCCAGATAGGATCAAAGGATAGAGGTGAATTGTCAGATTAGCAGTTCAGCAGATGTATGTACTGAGAAGATCATGCACATTTTTTCTGTGCCCATAAAGGACTTCAAGACCTGCAACTAAAGCAGGAGGAAGAGGTTCATAGATATCAAGGTGAGCTTCTGACAAATTTGGCAATAAGATACCATAGTTTTTATTTTACATTTTTTTGTTGGTGGTGGTGTGTTTTTGTTTGTTTTTAGAATACAACATGGCCTCCACTCTCAGCCCTCAGACGTGTCTCATTTAATTTTTCTAAATAAAATATTAGAAAGACACTCAATCACATTCTTGCATCACCTTAGGAGCCCTTTGCTTGCTAATGCCAACTAGGGTCTAGTAGTGTCTTCTTCAGACTGTCACCTGCTCCCCCAGAGTTCATCCTCCTGCTGAGCAGTGATTCCCAGCCTTTGGGCACACTTTCTGGGACACATTAGTTACTTTTAGTTACTTTTTAGTGCTTTCAAGAGCAGCAGTGAGCATACTGATTTTTCCACAACCTCTGGAATGTTGTCTGAAAATGTACTGTGGTGCTCAAAACTGCTTGGAGGAGACCTGCTGGATATAGCTAGGCCTTACCGAAGGTTCTCAGTATCTGCAGATAGAAGTCTGGTTTGGTGGTGAGCCCTCAAAAAGCAAGAGATGTGGTTTTAAGACATCTGTATTACCCAGACCAGAAGAAGCTTTGGGCCATCAGAAGCTCCAATAAAAAAGCTTCTTCACCCCACCTGGTTATTTAGCCATACTTGGGTCAAACATTAGCAGAAGACTCTGCAACTGTTCCAATAAATGCTCATTCTAAGCAGGAGTGACTGGAAAAGTTTTATTTTGGCCAAAAAGTACAGCAACTGCTTTTAAATGAAAGATTAAATTTGCAGGAACCATCTTAAGAAATTAAACCCGCACTATCTTTCCTATAACACAAATGGTGACTCTGTAAAAACGTTCCTTGCTTACTGCCAACTGTACTAACCCATATATTCTTTTATTTCTTCAGCAGGAACAGGAACAGCAGTTCATGCCAAAAGAATATCATACCTCCTTCTTTCCTAGAAATCTTTCTGAAATGTATGACCCTACTTCTGTTGGCCAAACTATCATTAGGGCATTTGGCACCATATGATCATGTCATCTTCTGTGAAACCTCATATACACTGTGTAGGTGGCTCCTGCATCACATTTCTAACATCATCTAATGATGGCTCTGTCCTCACAGATTTCAATATCTTTTCACTTCCAGTAGACTGTGTTATGAGGCATGAATTAATTCCTCTATGAAATGGTTCCAAACATCTTTAGTTCATTAGTAGTCTGTTCCAGCTACATTACAGCTAACTAAAGCACTGCAGCCTTCTAAGAACTCCAGCAAATGGTTGTATCTGCATGTGTGTCAGGACAGGAGCTCAGTGTGCATGCACACCATCTTCACCTAAATCTCGGCTGAGGATCATTTAGCTAAACTGAAGTTGAATCATGCTGCAGAACAGCACCTGTTTTATATGAGCCCCTCTTGCAGCATGCTATTTGAGACGGTTCTGAAGTCAAGCAGATCAGAACTTGGAATTTAATCTTGCACTGTAATCTGTCCCATTAGTTATAAGATATTAGTTCAGAAGACTTATGAAGTCCCCTATGAATGAAATTTTCAGGAGATATAAACTGGTATAACATCATATCCTGAAACCGCAGCTGTATAAAACAGCAGAGGGGCCAGCCCAGTAGACATTTAGTTTTTCAGCTGTTCAGCACAGATCTGCTAACAACGCTGGAAAGGGACCCAAATCTGCTTCTGGCTATGTCTGACTTTCTGTCCTCACCACAATGAAGAAAGCTGTGTCTATGCTGATAAATACAATAGGCCTGAGCTCCACATGCAAAGATCACAGATCACAGAATCACAGAGTGGGTTGGGTTGGAAGGGACCTTAAAGCCCATCTCATTCCAACCCCTGCCATGGGCAGGGACACCTCCCACCAGCCCAGGTTGCCCAACGCCCCATCCAGCCTGGCCTTGAGCACCTCCAGGGATGGAGCATCGACAGCTTTTCTGGGCAGCCTGTGCCAGTGCCTCAACATCTTCTGTGGAAAGAATTTCTTCTCACATTTGTATGAGACTAGTTGGCATGACCTGCAAATGTGCGGGTGAACTTGCTTAGTGTTAAACAAGCCCACACTCACACCACTGCTTTGGCTCTAGTTTGCTCACATACCTGTATAACCTGAAACTCCCACCCCTACATACAGCAGATAGAGAGGTGAAGAGATGTGGCCAGTGTCTTACAAGCCAGGGCCGAAGTCACAAATGAATGTGGTATCATGACCCAGGCCATGTCCTCATTCCTGGGACATAGCTGCTAGAAAGTCTTTTTGTTTGGGTGTGTGCCAGAAGAATCACTGCAGATATGAGCTGTAGCTTCAGAAGAGAAGGAGCAGGAGATGATTACTGCTCTTGTTATTTTAACTTCTAAATCTGTTTAAAGAAATACTTGTTTTTGCAGCAAAATTTAGGTAAAATGGTAATCAATGCCTGGAATTGTGCTTTGGCAAGAATTGTACTAATGGTGAATGAGTAGCATCTGCTAATCCGTTCTCTCTCCAACATCTGTAGGTTATCCATGTATATCCACCAAGCCCAAGGCTTTGATTCATCCCAGGTATTCCGTCACTGAATAACGGCCTTTAATTAAAAAAATATATCTAACCACCTAAGACGCCTGGTGACTAATAAAGACCCTTAGGAGAAGTCTAACTATCTAGACACAACAGAGTCTAGGGAAACATTCAAACACAGTATGTATCAAATGACATCTCTAATCAAATGATCATTAGCAGGAGCATTTCGTATCCTGTCGCAGACCCTGACTGATCACTGTCCTTTACTCAGCTAATACGCTCTATTAATCTTACTCAAGAAACAATGTTTCACAGCAGGCTTTAAAATCAGGACAATTCAGAACTTGTCAACTCATAAGTAAAGCACAGCAGAGTTATTTGCTAAAGCCATTAGCTGATATTTTCTTAGCACTGGAAAAGTACAAGAAGGCAAGTAAATGCCCTTTTCCACAGTGGCACTAACATAACACTGCAGGCACTATATTCTCCAGAAGATCCCTAAAAGCCAAGGTTAGAGTTCAGTTCAGTTTCATGCAGTTCAACCGGAAGCCTATAGAAACCCACCTACCAAAACATATTTCCTCCCTGTATTGTCCTCTGCCTCTAACACTCACATGCCCACAAGTAGGGCTCTCATACCCACTTTTTAACACCACTGGTGCTGAGTCAAGTGCCAAGCATTACAGTCAAACACCATGACCTCCCCTATGGATTAAGCTACAGTTAAGTCTCTGTGACTACCTGAAAAAGTAACCCATCAAACACCAATACTGAGATTGAAGTGATTGTCTCCACAAAGGTTAAGCACGTATCTCGCTCCCACCCTTATCTGTTGCTTAACGAGATGTTCATCCTACAAATGGGCTGAAGCAAAGAAAGGCAGGCTTAGAGTTTTCATGTGATATGATCAGGCCCATGGTGAAATTTCCTTTTTATCAGTACTTGAATATTTCAACATATAGCTCTGAGTCAGAGAAAGTCTTTTTAAAAAACAAGAAAACTAAACAAAACAAAACCCAGTAAGAAATTATCTAACCTCCACGTGGAGAATGGTAAACCAGTATTTTGTGGGAGCTTCTGTTTGAGTACAGACCAAACAAAAAAAGAATGGCTTCAATTTATATTAGGTATTGCAAGTATCCTTGGATTTATTTGACTTCTAAGACAACAGCATTTGTCTGAAATTTCAACCTGTCCATCTTACTAGAGGCTCTACACACTCAGAGTCATATCTTAACAGGGGTAAAACTATTTAAAGCTTTATTCACAGCAACACTCCACTCCATTTTTACATTTTTAGGAATGAATGAACTTTTAAGAATCTTCCAATCCATTTTCTACCTAAAATTAAATTGCTTTGTAGGTCAGTTCACAAGGCTTGTCAAGTTCATAGATAGCTTCTATGAGACTTTTACAGGAGGCTCTGCTGGATTTTATGCTCTTCTACAATTTACCAAGAAATATGGTGCAAGGGGATATTTGTCTGTGCTCAAAATCTATTTCCATAAGATATCTTCTTGGATCTTTCCTATCATTCATTGCTTTTCCTACAGGTGTTTTGCTCTGTTTTTAAAAGATTAACCACATGTCCAAGTGTGACTCAGGAGCATACCTTTAGAAGGTATACATTGGTGATAAATAAACCTTCCATTATTTTAACCTCTGATAATCATTAGTATATACAGAAGCTCCAAAGTGTCTGTGTGGGGAATAGGATCAAGAATCATTTTGGCACCAAGGAGCAGACACAAAGACAGGAGACAAAATTACAAGAAAGGTCTTTTCCCAGGGTCACAGTGGGCACCGCATACAAATTTGTGGAATTTTATACCAAGAGGTACTGAAAGTTGCTGGACCATAAAGAAGGAATAAGAGAAAAATCCAGGCTTCAAGGATCCTTAAAAGTGAGCATAAGGTGAGTCAAAGTAGTAATACTTACTGAAAACAGCCCCTCCTCAACACACTGAGACATACATTACATAAAAAGAGCAACTCACCCTTTGACCAGGTAAACCCGGGACTCCAGGCTTGCCTTCTGGACCAGCCTCTCCCTTTAAAAGTGAAAATATTTTTAGAAAGTTAACCAAGTTAAAAACAAACAAACAAAAACCTATTGAACTATGTCACCATTTTCTGGGCTACCGCTACTGAATGGCTACCTAGACAATTCTTAACTGATAATTACATTGTCCTGTGAGTAGAAGAGAATAAGAAAACAGAATGGAGAAAAAGTGACAATGCCCTGATTAAATCCAGATATACCTAAGTAATGCATCTTCACAATGCCATCAATTTTACAAAACCCAATCAAGGGTGAAACACAGCAAACAATTCAGAAATGAGGAAATACAGAGTGTGTGCAAATGAGGCAGCAGTGATAATCTGAAGTGAGATTTCCTGCAGAGCTGGGTTATAAAATGTACCTGGAAGAAGACACAATCAAGTGAAAAGAAAGAATACTGGAGTGCCTAAATTGTTGCAAATATTGTGTTGTATTCCTTGCTGAAACACAAACATATGTCTTTCATTCTTCATATGCAAAAGATTTTTGCTGAGACGTTGTGGCATAAAGCAATCATTTGCAGCAGCCATTCTTTGCCCATCGTTCTATGATGGCTTACGGGTTACCAGCGAGGCTCCTCTCCGAGATGTACTGAATACAGCTCCTCAGGATGTTAGGAATGGAAAAGGAATCAGCTTTTGCAGGACAAAAGCCTTGAGGCAATGTATACCTCTGTGTCATGACTGCCTATGTCCTGGGTGCCACCTCCATACGTTCAGAGTGGCCACCAACAGCAGGAGAGTTTCTCTCACCAGTGAAGAAAACAGAAGGCTGGGTGCACTCTTAGAGCCCAAATAACGTATAAGAAACTCAGCTCAGCCTGAGTTTCAGCTTCTGGGGCTCATAAGCAGTGAGATAAACCACTTACTGGAGGTCCAGGAAGTCCAGGTTGGCCTTGTGGTCCTCGTGGGCCAGGCTCTCCCTACAGACATAAGAAAAATAATAAAATACCCGTAGGAAAAATTATATGGACATAGTACTCATTCTAGCCATCTGTACAGGACCTACACCACCCCTTTCCTAATAGGTCCCCCAAAAAAAACTGTACAGAGACCAGCTAGTTTCCTCCTTCACCCTGGGGTTATTTGAATTATTAGACTCATTAGACTGTACGCAGACTGATCCACCCACACTTAGCCAGCCTTTATCTGTAACTGGCTCTCTGTTCTTCAAATGTAGTAACTCTGCCACAGACCCTGGACTATCCTGGGTATTCCAGGAAAACACTGTGGGCTGGGGCTCAGCGGTGGAGAAAAGCAATTCTTGCAAAAGCAGCTTCCGCAGGCATTTTCCCCAGAGCCAGCACAGCTGTGAAGGGCTTTAAAGTATTGTATGCAAGCTGCATATAATTACATTAAATAAGAGTAAAATGCAACTTATACACATAACAACACAAAGTAAATATTTAAATAAATAGGAAAATTGACTGAAGAAATTGGTGTATTTTCCCTGTTTGAGTGCCCATGTTCAGAGAGAAACTAAGCATAAAACTCAGACACAGTTTAACTTTTAATTTAACACTTTCCAGAATGTAAAGAATTGCACAGCTGACTCCTTCCAATTTACACTTGTCGCTCATGTTACATTCATTGCACTTTAAAAAGATGTTACCCTTTCCCCTCTCCTGCTTATTTTCCCCGCTGTATGTTAACTTGTTTCTTGATGTCCTGACATTGCTTTTGTCCACCTTAATTTTGAAATAGCATTCTAAAGCAAAATCTAATCTAGCAGGAAGTTAAAATACGTAAAAGCATCCTTGCAGCAGAAGCGCAGATATTGAATCTCTCTTACTTGCTCGCCTTTTAAGCCTTCAGTGTGTACCTGCAATAAAAATGCAAAGTTATACAGGGAAAAAAGAGAAAAGACACCACGGGAGGTGCTGGGGTGTGACTGTCCCGCACAGTTTATTTTTCCCTCCTCGCCTTTTCCTCAAGGTACACTCTAAATGTGACAGCTCCTCAAATCCTATTGCAGGCTGGGGGATTTTTTCTATTTAAGAAGCTCAGACTGCCAGGGTTTTCAATCAGTTCCCTGTGAAGGGATTCGTGTGGCTGTATAAACAGTAAGAACATAGTTCATTATCTTGTCAGTATAAGTTTGTAATTCTCCTTGATGCAACCATCAGGGCCGTGAGTGACAGCTGTCAGTCTTCTCAGCCTGCTCTGCACCCGCCTCCTGGAACTTCAGTGGTCACTGGGACAAAGCAGTGCTCATTTTAAAGTTTCATGCACATCTTTCACAATCTCTGGGCAACTACCATCACATCAGTAATCATCAGTAATTTCCCATTTAAGCAGAACGGTATAAGGCTCCTACCCATACAGTTGTTTTTCTCTTTTTTCTTTGGTTTCTCTTTTTTTTTTTTTTTCCCCAGAGGTCTTTCTCCCTCCCTCCCTTGGTTTCTACCACTTTCTAGTTGAGGAAACTGCTCACTGCTTTTCTCATGATGTCCAGGGAGCTTTTCATTCTTGTCTTTAGCACCCAGTCCTTCTTTGGCTCAGTTTTACATTTAATGTTACTGGTCTCAGTGACTTCCTTAATGCTTTCCACCAATAGTCCAAGATTGTTGTTTTCTAATTTAAATCTAATTTAAAAAAAAAGTAAAAGGGATGCACCCTAACTGCAATGTTATCAGCCCCTACAGAAATCAGTTTTAGACCTCTCTTCTGCATACTTTTCAGGAAATCTTTTTTCTCCAGTCACTTGGAGATGAGAGAAATCTTTTTCAGAAATCTTTACTGGATTATTATTATTATTATTTTTAAAATCTATTTAAGAACATTTAATAAAGTCCCCCAGTCCACAGCTTCCACATTCTATCTTCATACAATAGATCTTATAATGTTTAATAAAAAAATAAATAAATAAAAATCTTACTGAAGAGCCTGGCAGACCTGGGAGCCCTGGTTCACCCTGCAGGGAAACATGACATAAATGAAAAAAACCAACGTACACAAAACACAGAATAACACACTACATAACACAGAACAAAAGCAAACCTCCCAACATGTTTTCCAACTGTTGTATGTTCTAACTTTCTATACCAACCCTGAGTCGATAAATATGAATGTACAAACCCAAGTAGCTCTTGTTCTCTCTACCCTGCAAATGAATACATGCAGGAACTTCTTGTCTTCTGTGCCACCATGTTGTCACACACTGATTCCTAGGATATTTTCTTACTTAAAATGGTGCCAAATTCCCCAAGTCTTTCTTACAGGGCAGAATGTTTGTGTAAGTGTTTGCAGGACACTACAATGCTACTCTACGTAATCCACTCTACATGATTTACTGCCACCTAGGCTATCCATTTATTCCAGCAGTTTGTCTCCAGTGGTGTCCAGTATTTTTTACGCTTTATGAGTAAGCCTCCAGAAGGTGTCTCTTTTACTTTAGGTACAGACCAATGCAAAAATTACCATATAGTTTCCTTTCACACTCTTTCTATTTCTTCATTACTCTTGTAGGTCTCTGAATGAGCCAGCATGCCTTTCATTCTCTTTTCTCTTAATTACTGTTTGTTATTTATTCCACACAGAGTCCATACTATGTCAGAAGGAATGTAGAGACACATGTCATAGACACTGAAAGTTATGGAGCAAGGAGCTAAACATTTTCTGGAGGAGCTACATGCAGCTACTAGAGAGATGGATGAAGTGTTATGAACTCAAGATTGTTCTCTACTTCAACATGCTGGAGCACAAAGATACTGCAATCTCTTATCATGTCCATGGATATGCCCTGCTTGTAGGTGCTTCTGAAATCTCACCTTTATCTTTTCAATCTGATTGGGAAAGTAATAAGATTTGGTTCTGATCTCTGCAATCTTGGATAAGGTTCACTGCTTGGTTGAAAGAAAATCCAGAACTGGACATATCTTTCTATTCATGTTAAAGAACACAGTAGGAAATATCAAAACCACAATGTCAGCCTGAGTAGGAAGGGAAAGATAAGGCTGTCCTGGAAACTTTAATAAATCTGCAAAATAACAAGGCTGAAATTGCTGCTGAGAGCAATGAATAATTATCATGTAGGTAAGACGACTGGTCTCATCTGATTGACACTTTCTGAGTCAATTCTACATCTCCTGGTCACAAAACCAGCCTCTACACGATCACATTGACGTTTCTACTCAACTTTTGTAACCGAGAAAGACTTCTTGGGCCAAACTACTCTCTACTTTCTTCTACTTCCACAAAGAGGGTTAAAGTAAGAGTAGCGGAGCTATAACCAGATCTGTTTTACCTCTCACTTGTGCCCATTTCAGACTGAAGCAACATCAGGAAAGTTAAACATTTATATGTTCACACAAACTTAAATAAGAGAAACGTTAAGCCAACAGCTGTGATATTTCTGGGGGTTCTAGGAGGAAATAACAGATGTCTCTGAACCCTTCCTGTGCATCCCATCCCAACTCACCTTTTCTCCTTTGGTCCCACTGGCACCTGGAGGGCCTGGGCTGCCAGCAGGGCCCTGTAAAAAGGGAAAAAACAAGAGACTTTTACATACTTTGTAACTTTTTCCCTCTGTTTTAGTTATTCCAGGTCATCATTTGCAATTCCCTTTAATGTACAGGAGAAACAGAAAGTTGCAGGTTTGGGTATCAACAGTTATGTCCCATTGCACTGCAATAGCAGCTAATACAACATACAAGGCTGCTTTGGCAGCCATGTAGACAGGAAGGGGAATAAGGATGGAGATGCCACAGCAGGCATGATAACAGCAATCCAATTTTCCAATTTCAGCTGGTTCAGAAGGATTGCAGTTCAGGGAGTAAATCAGCGTCAAACACAAAATTTAGGATAAAATTCAGGCGTGAAGATTTGCCCGCTGCTAGATGTCTAGACATGAAAAAGGCAGAAAAACTTCAGAATAACCCAACTTCTGTAATAGGGTGTCACTTGGAGAAATTGTTCCTTAGGAGTAGTAAACAATCAGTATCCACCTTCACATCCCTCTGCAATTTCTCACTTCATCCACATTTGCTGCAAGTACAAACCAGTCCTGTAAACAACGCAATGGGCACAGTGAACATAGTTCATTGAGATGCCAGTGCCGCATCTAACAGTGGGAAACATTTCCATCTTTTAAGGATAGTGATAAACACTAACCAGAGAAATATTTCACGGCATAGGATAAACCATGGCTGAGGAACAGAGGAGAGAGAAAGTGATGATTAACAATCAAATCTCCCACAGAGAAAAAAAAAAAAAAAAAAAAAAAAAAAGTGAAATAATCTCTATCAACTCACAGAAAAGGAAGGTGTAGTTTAACAAAGACTATGATTGCTTATGACACCTTGCCATCTAAATACAAGATGTCTGATATGGAAACAAAATGACTTCCCAAATCAACCACATCAAACCGAAACTCTGACTGCCAGAAGAGTGAAAGCGAGGCAGTTGGGCAGTTTCTCCACCTCTGCAAATGCAAAATCATGCCTCAAAATGATCCTTTCCATAGAGGGAAACAGCAAGGGCTAGGGGATAGGATGCAGACATAGTAGCCTGGAGGCTTCAGGCTCAAGGGTGGTAACTATTAGTTGCATGACTTTTGGCAAATCACATCACTTGTCTCTGTTTCTTACTACATCCTTTGCTATTTAGACCAGAAGATCCTTGGGAGTAAAGGATGATTCTCATTAGGGACAGTACGCTGAGTAATGCAAACAGTCTTGTGGGATCCATAGATAGTTTTAGATAAAGACAGACAAACTGTTATCTATCTAATCAGCAGAAGTGTACTGAGTTTATAGAATAACTTTCTGGTTTCATCTTGCCTTAAAAATGTAAATAGTTCCAAGCTATAGTTTTTCTATTGAAAGCAAACCAAACATATTAGATCCAGTTCTCTTCCTTTCATGTTGTGGGTGGAAAAAAACACACTTTATAAAAATCAGGATCAAACAGCTAAATTTTTGCGTGCTTCCTTATATCTTTAATAAAAATTCAGACAAGATTCTAACCTATCATGTTTAAAGGACTGGCATTACTTTTAAGTGGATATTGCAATACTATTTAATTTAAAAAAAAAAAAAAAAAAGAAAAAAAAGGATAACAAAAAGGAAAAAAAGAAAGAAAACAACCAACACAGAGTCTTAGAATAAGGATAAGGATAATCCTTAGAATAAGGATTCTGAAAACTCCTGATGCAATGGGGTCCTGCCATGACTCACCAGTTGTCCAAGATAAGTCTCAAATTTAAAGAAACTTTCACTCACTTCAAAGAAAAGCCTCCAGTTGCTGAGTATTTGCCACTTACCTGTTTCCCCTCCACACCTGGCTTTCCTGGGAGTCCATCAAGGCCTCGTTCTCCCTGGAGAAGGATGAGAAAGAACCACTGTAACACATCTCTGACGTTTGGGTTAGCATTATACAAGAGATGTCCATGTTATTCTTTCCAAGCATAAAGATGAAAGAAGAATAATTCAAGCCAGCCCAGGAGAGAAAATACATATGTGTACTCGGAAAAGTTGCTGGGAGCATCCAGATACAAGAACGTGAACCCAATGTAGTCAGTATGAAACTTCTTTCCCCTCTACCTTCGCTAACTGATGGCACTTAACTAGCTAGAAAACTTAGCATCAGATAACTGGGAGGTGAATTCTGAGAAGTGGTTGTGTGCCACCTTTCCACTTGGGCATCCTTCCTCTGCCTTCTGACCCAGGTTCATGTAAAGTAGGAGAACATCGATCTGTAATAGCTCTTACAAAAATAATGAGCCTACAATCCAGGAACCTGTCGTTTTTACCTAGTTAAGAAAAATGTTTGATTTTTCACCTTTGCTTTCCTTAACCTGAGGGATCAATTAATCCATTCTAACATGTCTTCAGAGATGGACAGTCCCCAAAGTCCACAGGCAACATATTCCACTGCTTTACTTTTAACACCTGCAGATATGTTTCCCCCCTGTGTCTAAACCTGACTTTTTGCTCACTACTATTTCAAACTAGTATGTCTTTCCTCACCCCTCCAGACACAGAAAACAGATTGGTCCCTTCATCTTTACAACAGCCTCTTAAGTATCTGAAGTCTTACAAAACTCCCCCTTCAAACTTCAAACTCCAGACTAAACAACCTCAGTACTTTCAGCTTTTCTTAACGGGTGTATTTTCCTGACCTCTTTTCATTTTTATTGCTCTTATTTGGGCAGTATTCAATTTTTCCACATCTTGACTGTAAATAGATGCCTGAAGCTGGCACAGCTGAGGCTAACTCCGAGAAGAAAGATTATTTAATGCTTCATAGACTATTCTTCTGTTTAAGTCCTGGGATAATGTTTGCTTTACCCCAAACCACCTTTTGCAGGACAGCTCCTTAATCAGTTCCCAATGATGTCCCTGCTCATGGCAGGGAGGGTTGGATTTAGATGATCTTTAAGGTCCTTTCCAACCCAAACTATTCTGTGATTCCTTGATCCTAATCTGCAGCAGTATGCAATTAGTTGTGTATGCAGCACCCTATATTTGCTTCTTCTCAACATCATCTTCTGCTTTGGGGGGATTACATTCCCAAGACCATTTTGAATTTTGATCCTGACCTCCATTGTACTTCCACATTCAAATGTAATAAGCATATTTCGTATTTTATAAACCAGGTACTTGACAGAAATGATGACTAGATCAATCACGCCAAACTTCCTTCTTTCCTTACAGATTGTAGCCCTTGCCCATGTAGCCAGTGTATTTTAAAACTCTTTGAACAGGGACTTTCTCTCGCTGTAAGTGCTTAAATCTCTGTAGAATGGAACACTGATTTTGCTTGGAGCTTCCACACTGCTGAATTCAAATAAACAAATACACACCCACACTGCTAGTGCTAACGTAAGTGTACGTGAACAAATTCTACAAGCACAAGGAGTGACAGCAAAATATTAGCTTTACTCTATTTTTTTTTAATTTCAGACTTTTTAGTTCTGATCAATATCCCACAGTATCCCTGACAGATCTCAGTTGTTATATGCAAACTTACACTTACAGCATTGGATTTAATTAACTCCTTTTGAAAACTGCCTTAATTCAGCATCCAGCAATGGATTTGCAAATCATTTCATTTTTTTCCTACCTCTAGAAAAAGTCAATCAGTCTTGTAACAGAAAAGTTATTTCAAATAGATGCATCCAAGGAATTAAATTAGAGAGACCTATACCCTACAAAAGGCAGCTGAAAAGCAGTGTCAGGCACCCAGACCTACTCACTGCTGGGACAACAGTTTCCACATTCATAAAACATTGGCACTGTCTAACCGAGCTATAAGTATCCTGAATTTGAGACTTTCAGTGACAGTCTGGTGGGTTGCTGACAAAATGAGCACTATATTCTCAAGAGAATTTGTTAGTATCAATACGATGCAGTAACAAGTACTTCACACACGCTCATTTAGCTGCCAAAAAAGAGAGAAAAGAGTCAATATTCTTACTGTTAGTGATGGGGGCTGGGAAAGGCAAATGTGTTATTTATACAAATGCATGCACTAGAGCTGTTTGAAAATGTTCCAGAGAACTCTACTTTCAGTTGTATCTTCAGAAAAATCTGTTATTATGAATTTCTTTCTTAGGTTATTTTTTTTTCATTCTTTGAGAAAGGCCATTTAGAGGCAGTATTTTTTTCTTCAAAGAAAGAAAAAGCTCAATAAAAGATTTATTCTCAAATTTTCATTTCAAGACTCCCTTTCCTTCACCTGCTGAAGAAAATTTATACATCAGCATACACTGATTTGGTGAAAATAGAATTGTGCAGAAATCTACTGAGAGCCCACCAGACACAAAAGGATGAGATAAGACTCACATTATCCTGTGGGTCTCCTAAAGAGCAGATGCAACTAATAATACTGGTTTTGGGAACCTCACTATAAAATCTCAGTATTTTCAGCAGAGGTTGCAGGATGTAAGAACATAATAGGAAGATGGGATATTATTATGAGATATTAGGACTTTTATCATACCATGGTACAGATTGAATAGACCAGTACTCAGTACATGGGCTAGCACTCTTGTCTGATACAATAAACACTCTTCTCCTCAGGCAAAGAAGAAGCATGGGTTGTGTAGGTGTCCGTATTCAAATTCCAAACTGAAAAGCAGACAAGGAAATATTTGGCCCGCCGCACTAACGCCCACTGTGTTCACAGTAGTCCCGGCTGCTGGAAGGTAAAGCAGCAGCAGTGGATGCTCTGAGAATAGCATTAAAATTGGGAAAAATCAAAGCACAGTTGTTGTAGCAGAGATCTCTTTGCTTCAGGAAGAAAATACAAGAAAAGAAAATGAAAAAAAAAAAAAGGAAATAAAGGGGAGCTCTAATTTTTCATATCCTTATAATGGAACAAATCCTATTTCATTCCTTTCGCACTTTAATCTTTAGCTTAGTCAGCCACCAGCCCACACACTGCTCCATCTCTCTCTCCCATCATGGTGATGTCAGTAAGACAGATTTTCTTCCGGAGCCAAATATTCCAGCAGATTGGACAACCTCACCTCCAGAAAATCAGCGGAAGCACCGGCTAGACACAACACACCAGCCCTGCAAGGGGCTGAGGCAAAAGCATGAAAAAGATAAAGTAAGATCCAGCTTCTTGCTCTGTTTGCAACAGTGAGAACTGGTAATATGAAACCTGGCCACGGCTATTTCTAACTAAACAACAAAATGGATGGTGGGAACAGACACCCTAACACACTGGGAAGCAAAATGCAGTATCTCACACTAAGGGCCTGTTAATCATTTGTCCTGCCAGGCACAAGCTAGGTCTAAATCTCCATACTTCTTCTCCAGGAAGAGATGGAGAGTGAGCAATGGGAACAAGAACGGGTTGGCAAGGTAATAACTCCATCCTTTGTGCAAACACTCATGGTGTTTGCACTTTGTGCAAACACTCAGATATCACTTAAAGGCATCTTGAACACAGGCAAAGCTGCCAGAAAGGTATTGAGATATTCCTGTCTCAGGGCCAGTTTGAGACCCGAGCAAGATGGACAGATGGGCCACTGAACGGGGCTACAAACCACCTAGAGCTGGCAAGAAAGGCTCTGCTTTGCCTACAAGAGAAAATGGAGAACTTAGTTGGGCTGAGACCCTGGCTTCAGCACACATCCCACCACTTCCCAGGGTAGGACCCCATCAGCACCCTTTTCTCCTGGCAGAGGCAGCAAAATGCATTTTTGCAGGCATTTCTGAGAAGCCTTCAGCACCGGCTGGCAGGTCTGCAACAGAAGTGTGGGCACATCTGAGATCTCTCCGGACACGACAAGCAGACTGAAATAATGAAGGGCTTTGTGTCTGCCCAGCTCTCCTTTTAAATGTGTACTCCAGCTATAATAGGCACCTGGCCTCTTTACTGAACCGTAAAGGTGGTTCAAATCCCACAGAGTCCTGTGCTGCATAAAAACACTATTCCCAGACAGGAGAGAACAGGAAACTGGGGAGCATCAGCATCACAAGCTGGATGAAGCTTTTCATAGAGAAACCTCATGGTACTCGTTAAAAACTGAGCTTTCAGTGTTGGGAGAATGCAGAAGTGTTGGATCATCTCAGCAACTACACCAAGACAGGGAAATGCTGGATGAAAACTTAGTCAGCAGCAACCAGTGGTTGTTCAGGGCTCACAGGTGATGCATACAGTGTGGACACCTCACTAACTGCATCCCAGCACCACATCCCTCCTCTCTTTTCTCTCTTCCTAGGCTTAAATGTGGACTTAGACAGCAGAGATCCATAAACCCCTCCTGCACTCTCATGGGAGGTCACTCATGGACAGCACCAGGAGGTGCAGAGCAGTGAGGAAACTCTCCGACATCACCCTTCAAAGCTGGCGGTTTAAAGGAAAAAGGCAAAAAGCAGCCTGCTTTTTCCTAGCATGCAGCAGGAATACCTTGTCTCCTCGTGTTCCCTTTTCTCCTCTTTCTCCTTGTAGGCCCTAAAAAGAAAAGGAAAAAAAAAAAAGATTACAGAACTCAGTCCAAGAAGAGGCATAGCTACCTCCTCTAATTAGTCACCAAATCACTGCACGTCTGCACAATCTATTTAAGTGAACCTCAAGGACGTTTACCTCATTGCCAGTACTCCAAGTTGGCCACAAGCATGGTCTAAACAGACTCACAGAGCAGGGATGACCTGTGGACCCAAGACTGTCTGTAATATTATATTGTTCCCAGACACATGACCCTCCTGCCAGCAGCAGTGAGGAGGGACAGGGAACACACCGCAGCTACAGATGGCCTAGAAACCACCCACTGCTCCACATTTTTTGTGTTGCTCATAAACAATGAGAACTTGGGTAGAGGACAATGCTGATGGAAAAACCTATCGCATAAACAAGCAAGAATACCCTTTCCTGGTGGTTTTGGATGAAGTAGCTAGACAGACAGCAGGTACCTCTGAGAATTGGCAAATGTTAAATAATCCCTGTCCTGAAGGCCCAAGCGTATTTTTGCTCTGTGAAACCAGTGCTAGAGTTCATCTGGACAACAAAATTCATCGTCTCCCAGGTACACCAGAACCATTTGCTGGAGCTTGGTTTGATGAAGGACAGCAATGATAACACAGGCGATTGACAAAATGGACAGGAATCGATTTGACCCCCCTCAGCACAGGAGGCACATTGTGTTTTACCTTTATTGCACCAACTGAGCAATCGACTAATGGCCACAGGCAAACAAATATGCTTAGTAGTGATCTCTCCAAAACTGCTGAAATTTGAAACACTTCATAATACATTTGTAATTAAACTTTAGTTTACTTAACACTGTGCTGAAGACTTAACTCCAAACTATTGAGAACTACACATCTGGACTTGGTCCATAGGATGACATAGATAATTATTAAGGACTTCAGCTTTCATGCCATGGTTGACTGTGAGCAAACTCTTCACAGCCTTCTGCTTCCAAAATGCGGATGTGAAGGGGTTTAAAATTTGGCTCCTTTAATGCACTAATAAGCATGGGGCCCTCATATACACCGAGTGGATGATTACAGCCTTGTTCCTGCCCAGCAGCCCAAGCTAAATGTCAGTCTGGTGATAGGCATGGGCAGGACACCTTTGGTAACAGTGCACCACACGTGGGCGCTTTGTTTTTCACACAGAAAGGTGACTCAAGGAGCAGGAAGGAAGCAGTCTCATCTCCTTGTCCATTTCTCTCATTAATATTGCAAGGATCTAGGGCATGGGCAGGTAATGCCACCCCTCTATTCATTCAGTCTTCTTCAGGACAAATACAATTCAACATTAGACCATGCAGAGACAGCACACACCTGGACAAAAGTACCCATGCTGTTTTGAACACATTGGGTCTCTCTGTAGTGAGTTCTAAAGCAAGACCTTGCGCCAGCCAAGGAGATCTTTTGGTGCATGAGCACGTCTGGTATGCCACTAAAGCACACCGATGTACAGCCGG
Source organism: Heteronetta atricapilla (assembly GCA_011075105.1). Classification (NCBI taxonomy): domain Eukaryota; kingdom Metazoa; phylum Chordata; class Aves; order Anseriformes; family Anatidae; genus Heteronetta; species Heteronetta atricapilla. Next base: position 153,809,854 of record CM021732.1, read on the forward strand.
GTCATTAAACCCCAGCAAATCCAATCAGCCTTTGCAACACCAGCTTTAAGGCTGCCTCTGTAATTACCAAGGTGAGACCACAAGACAGAGATGCTAACTTGACAGCATGTGATTTATTTTGTTATTGCTATCTGTTCATTCAAGGCAGGTCTGTCCCCTGAGCCCAAAGTGCTGTTTCTTGACAGTTTTAAAAATATGATTGGAAACTCACTGAGAGCTGGTGGTTTTGCTCGGTGTTATGATGAAGTTTTCAAGCACCATATAAATGGGCATCAACACAGACCAAAGCAATTGCATTACAGCATCACAAAATCCCCAGCTGTTACCTCGGTAATCAAGTAATTTCTACTGACAGCTCTGTAGTAGGTACAGGTCTGCTCTCATTTAAAGAAGTCACAAAAAACTCAATGAAGTCAAGAAAATGTCACTGTTTGGACAGAGCACAGGTAAATAGTCAGCTATACACTATATCGCTTAATTAAAAAAAAAAAAAAAAAAAAAAAAAGAAGTGGGCAGAACAAACAGAGAAAAAAATGGATAAAGTTTCCAGAATGTCAAAAATGTAATAAGAATCATAACTTACCGGTGCTCCTACGTAGCCTTTAATGCCTGGAGGACCCTGTTTTCCCTCCGATCCCTGGCAAAAAATAGAGCCAGTAAAACAACAGAAACTCTTTCACATAAAAGACAAAAGAATTGAGTTATTCAGAAATGTAACTTGTATTCCTTGGCTCACAGCGAGCAGCTGAGGCTTCTTAATTTTCTCAGCACTAATACATGGAGCAGCGTCTGACTTTACAGCTATTTACACAAAGTGACACCCCAGTGTTTGATTTTGTCCCCAGCGCTCAGCCATTCACAAGTTTTACTCCTCTGCTTTCAGCCTTGCTTTACAAAGGCAACCTGTCACACATAAATTCCTCTATGGGTTGTTCCAGAGATGAAAGCAGTAAACTGGGTGGTGAGGTGGACAGGTCAGAAGGGAGAGCCATTTTACAGGGACCTGGGCAGGGTGGAAGAGTGTGCAAGCAAGAACTGTCTGAAAGCTAACAAACAAAGGCAAATCAGGTCCTGAGCTGCATCCACAGGGGCATTACTAGCAGAGTTAGTGACATGATCATGCCCCTCTCATGATCAGTGTTTGTCAGGATGCATGTGGAGCACTGTATCCAGTTCTGGTCCCTACAATGCAAAAAAGATGCGCACAGACTAGAGGGGGTTCAACATAAGACCATGGAGATGATCAAAGGTCTGGAGAAACTGGCCTGTGAGGAAGACTGAGGGAGTTATGTCTTTTAACCCTGGAGCAGGGAAGGCTCAGAGGGGACCTCATCATGGTATTCATGTACTTAAGGGTGGCTACGAAGAGGGTGGAGGCTCTCTTTTCACAAGGAGCCATATGGGGAAAGACGAGGGGCAATTGCGTACAAGCTGTACCAGGAGAGGTCTTGCCTCTAAGTACAAAATAAATTGTTTACAGTGAGATCAATCACTGGAACAACCTGCCAAGGGATGTGGTAGACTCCCCATCACTGGAGGTTTTCAAGAGGTGCTAGATAACCTTATCTTGGCTCCCTTTTCTCACAACCTGATGATTTTTCAAGGTCCCTTCCAGCTTAGGCTGTTCTATGATTTGATGTGCCCCAAATACATATCAGGCATAAAAGACCACACTTTCATCATAAGCAACACAAATGCACGAGGATCAGAGACATTTCAGCAGTTTTTCAGCTGGTTATGCACTGGCTCTCTCCCTCAGAGACAGCAAACTGAAAGACTCTCTTTGTGTTTATGTGCCTTACAACCCCATAAATTGTCTGGATCCTCAGCTGAACAGGATCAGCCCTCAGTGCAACCCTATGGTGGCAGCCTGGGCCTGACAAAGTGGCCATGGGAGTTGGGTAGGCCTCTTATATCACCTGCCTTTCTGATTATTTTGTTTCTTATCTCACTTTCCTTCTTTTTCCCTCTACCATCTGGTTAACGCCTGTATTGGGTTGCCAAAGTGGATAGGGCTTCAAAACAGACCAGGATTGTATTTTTAAATGATTTCTACATTCCTTCTTAATGGACATTCCCTATTAATAAAATAAAACGTTTAAAAATGCAAGATGTGTCTGGAATGAACAATCAGGAGAAGTGGGGCGTTTTTGTCCCTGTTGGTGTGCCTGGGAGGCTGGTCGTGTCACGCCGCTGTTTACACTCACATTTAGCCCAAAATGACAAACTCATTTGCAACAGTTGTTAAGCACAGACCTGGCCGGCTGGCTGGACTGTACTTGGCAAGTGTTTCACTACCGCTTTAAGCAGGACATTGCCAAAACCATCCCCTGCCTTTGCCAGAAAGAACTTTGCTCTTTAAAACAGATGAAACTGTGCCCCGAAGCTTGTGAGCAGCTCATCAGCCCAGCTGTAAAATAGTTGAACCCAGGTTAAGAATGGAAGCCAACCATGCTGCAAACTCACGGGGAGATTCACAAACAGGTTAACAACAGCTGGGTTTAGGAACAAGCAAAGTCAGTCTCTACATCCAGCACCTCTGCAGTGTCAGCTCTACAAGCCCTCTAATAGCAGAGAAAGAGAAGCAGGCAAACACTCATCTCAACCTGCAGAAAAATAATACTATCAAATTCCAGGCAAAACCCCTACGGAAACAGAAGCCTGCCCTGAGTTGTCCAAATTCTCAGTGCCCAACTCAGACTGTTACATAAGCTGTGGTTATAGCAGGCAGCAAAAGTTGTAGAGAAACTGGGTGGGAAGCCTCACTGATCCCACCCAAGGCCTGTGCTGAGATCATGTCTGGTAAACCTGAGAAGTGTGAGACCTTCGACAGCTGAAGTGAACGAGAATTAGGAAATTTGTCAAAATGAAAGCCTTACCCAATACTTCATATTTCAAAGGCTTATTTTTTGTCTCCTCCTTTTTTTCTCTCTTCCTATCACATGCAGGTATCTGTCAGTTCAGATAGCAACGCTATAGCTATGTCAGTTCCACAGCAATGACAGACACACACACAAAAAAAATCTCTTTAACCTTTTATTAAAGACACAGAAAGAAAAAAAAAAAAAAAAAAGGAAGGAAGGAAAAGGTTGAGTATTTGCTGCAGGACTGTACAGGCTAAAGGGTCTGGTCTCAAACATTCAAGCTTTGTTTAACTGTTATAAAACCCATACAGTGATGGAATTGTGTTTTTTGTTTGTTTTTGTGTGTGTGTTTTTTTTTTTTTCCCCTCCAGATTAATTTACTTCATTTAAATTATCTTGCCAGGTCCCACATATTTACATGGGAGCCTTCTCCACTGAGCAATGGATGTTTCCTGACATCCCAAACTACCACAGCACCTTCTATAACCAGATGCTCCAACTCAGATTGGCGCAAGGCTGACACTGGGAGCTCTTCTTTGCCTCCACCCACTTGTAGCCAGCAAGATCAGACATCCTTCCTGGATGAAGAAGTTTACCCACCACTGAGGTTTATCCACCAAGCTTGATGAGTTGGGGGAAGAAAAATATTTTTTATGATGAAAACACTGAGCTAGGAACAATTTCTCCACGAGACTTCATTGAGCAGCAAAAGCAGTAAAGCCAGAAATGACCATACAGAGGGCATTTAATTCCTGTAACCCATACATGTACCATAATGGACTCATCATCTATTTAGGGTACTCCTGGGGAGTGAAGTTTTATTACAAGAAGTCTGCAGGACCCTTTCCTGTGCTACTGGAAATTGCATCACACAATTAACGAGGTCTGTAAAAACTGCTTGGCACCTCCTTAAAAGAAAGAAATTGCTGGCAATTGCCACTGAGAAAAAAGATTAGAAATCCCTCAGCCAAGCAGATGAATTTCCTAGGGTGTACACACAGCTACCGAGTGTAACTGAGCTTGCCTGGCTTAATGGAAATGAAGGTGGATTGAGCTGCAAAGGACCACATCCCAACCAACCAGAGAAAATGCAAGGTAGCCTGGGGTAGAGCCTGGAGCCACTGTATTGATGCTGATGATTTTAAATAAAAGTAAGCGATCTGGCAAAAAGCAATCATTACAACAGTAATTGGAGACATGACCTTTCTGATTGCCAGCTCCATGCATCTCTGTACACCCTGTTCCACACCAGTGAGGTGGCTGGGCTTTGCAAAGGAGTGTTGATTCATATTTTAGACTTGTAAAGCCCTGACAACAAAATAAGGATTGTTTCTTAAAATAGTTCAGGCCAGAATCCAGCTCAAGGACACCGCATATAGCCAGTGCATCCATTCAAATAAATAAAAGTCACCGTGACAGCACATGATCATTTTATATTTAGCCACTGTAGCTTAGAGGATGGGGTTAGCCCAGCTCACCTCTTCTCTTGGAGCATTTGGCACTCTCTACTCAGGCTGTGTTTAGGTTCAGCTCCATCAGCATCTATCGTGCCCAGCCCATAGTGCTGAATTTGCATTCATTATCGGCACATTATTTGGCTGAACTATGTGTGCCTGATGATCCTGGTGGGAAATACAGAGCATCTTCCAGGATCAAGCCCTTCTGCAGGTAGATGTGCTCAATTTAGCTTGGTTTGTAAAAGCTCGGCAAAGCAAGGGTGAGGAGCTTCACTGTACAAGGAGATTGAGTATTGTATAGCTTACTGGCTTTTAATTCCACTATGGAAACATGCAGGACATAGAGAAAATACGTGTTTGTTTATTGTATAATATGTGAGATGAAGCTGACAGGCATTTATGGGTGATGAATCCAGTTCTTTTCATCTACTTCCTAATTCCACTGAAGGGCAAAATAATATCCGGAGTACCCCTTCTCAGCTCAGCCCAGCCCTGCTTTACAGCTGTCATTTATCCCCTGCTGAACACGCTGCCATGCAGCTTCCACAATCAACCCCTTCGTGTTGCTGAAGGCAATACAGCTCCTGCAGAGAACCGTGGGATGGCTGCCAAGTATTTCCACTAATCCACAAATACACCATTAGTTCTGATACCCTCCTAATGAGACTTTAGGAAATGATGAACATTTTCCTCTATGAAAACAAGATATTTTGGAGAAAGAGCCTCTCTGTAGCTGAGAAACCCAAAAGAAACTAAATAAATAAACTGCTTTATGGAGTCCTCTCAGACAGAGCCAGGTGACCATCAGGATGACATCTGGAAAAATATTCAGGTTTTTAACTCCTATTTGAGGACAAGGCCTTCAGGAAACTCAACAGGAGGTTTAATTAAACAGATACAGCTCTTCTAGAAAAATGTGATGCTCAAAGACCTTAACATGTAAGGGAGCAGAACTGGGTGAAGCAAATTTGGATTATCAATCTGTTATCCTTGCCGCATCTTTCATAGGCTGAGCTGAACTTGCTGTGCATGATGCCCCCGAAAAAACACTCATCAATCTAATGCACCGTTGTCTTTGTGTATTATAGAGATGACTGAAACTAGCTGATGGCTCTTTATCCCCTCACTAACCAGGGAACAAGGCAAGGAGAGCTGAGACTTTGGAAGTAAGACAAAGCATTGCTCATGAGAAGATGCACCTGCATCTTTGTCAAAGCTCGGATGGTTTACTGAAAACATGAAGTAAGGTTTATGCACACCAAAACATGTTCTCTTCACCTTCTCTAACTATACTGATCAAATAAAAGATCTCTTTACATACCTTGCCTAATTTCTGATATGTCAGCAGACCTCCCGATAGACATGTGCATTTTGAGCTTCTTCATTCACCAGTGAGAATATCAAGAGTCACAAACAAAGAAATAATAATTCAAGCAATCTACACATACAAAAACTCAGTGTAAAAGGTACACCTACCCATGTAAAGAAGAAATGGAAAGCTTACCTTTGGACCTGCTGGCCCAGGCAGTCCAAATGCTCCTGGCTGTCCTGGTTCACCCTGTAAGTAACAACATCAGCAGTGATAAATGCTAATATTTTTTCTACAGAGGCTAAGATAATTCAAAGCAGTCTTTATATATAGCTTTAGAAATGGAAGCTCTCTCCACTATCTACAGTCCTGAGTACCATTACCCAGAGATCTGAAAGTCTGCATTGTGCTTTCTTTGCAAAAATAAAAGCAGAAGGAGACAAACAGAAAACTGAAGTAGTTATTTGTCTGCTCTTCAAACACAACCACCTAAATAGCAAAAATGAGTTCTGTAAGAAGCAAACAGCTTGCACCAACTACATTCTGCAATTGCTGATTCCTTGGAGATAACATATTGCAATTGGTTGGTGCAATAAACACATCCTACAAGAAATTCTGCAAACCCAAGTAAATCACTGTCCGGTCACAGACTGTGCCATGTGGGAAGTGATGAAGTTGTACCAGTTCTGGAAGAAATACTGCACACTTCTGCCTGAGCAGGTCAAGGATCCAGGTGGCACAAAGCAGAAACAGGGTGTAAGAGTCAGAAAAGTAGGAGCTTTTCGGCTGTGCACCATTCCTTTGGGGCATTCCAAGCCTTCTCCAAACTCCTCCAGACACCATAAAATGGCTGCTGCAAAGGGACAGTGAATGGAATGATCAAGTTCCTTCCCCAAGGATGGCTAAGGCAAAAAGGAGCCCGGGAAGGCAAAGAGTTTGGAATAATAAACCACTGGGATGAAGAAAATTCGAAAGAATGGTGTTTGAGCTCCAGTGGCTGAACAGAGAAAAGGATGAAAACTCTAAAACACATTTATATAAGACGCTGGAAAAATTATCTGTGGTTTTATTCCTCATGTGTAGTTCTTTTAAAGGAAATATTTGGTATGCTTCATCCTTCTCTGACCTAACCCTGCACCTCCTTCTTTGTCCTTAGCTTTTAGCAGTGCACAAGAAGAGCTCAGGTCCTTTTTTTAGTGGCTGAGCTGCCTGTTTGCCCAGAGAGGTTGTGGATGCCCCTTCCCTGGAGGTGTTCAAGACCAGGCTGGATGGGGCCATGGCCAACCAGATCATGGCATCCCTGCCGATGGCAGTGGTGTTGGAATTAGATGATCTTTAAGGTTCCTTCCAACCTAAGCCATTCTGTGATTCTGCGATGTTTCTCCCACGCCTGTTTGTTTGCTCCTGGAAGCACAAGATGCTCCCAGTACCCCCTGCCCTCTCCACTGGCAGATGTCTCTTGGCCAGCCTCAAACCAAATTGCTGAGCCCTGCAGCTGCAGCTATCAACCACCACAGATCTTCCAGCTTAATGAATGGGAATAGAGATGCCCCTCGGGAGCCTCTGGGGATGGCTAATCCGTACAACACCCACCATTGCTGGGAACATGTGAGGGAGAGTGCTGAGGCTATTAACCTCCTGCCGTTTGTTTCTGCTGCTCCTAAAATGGCCATACAAATCCCCAAGATGTGTTGCACTCAATACAGATTGATTTCCACTGCCTGGCTTGCACTGAAAGGCAAGGATTACAAGGGGGGAACAACAACAACAACAAAAAGCTTACGGCTTCTCCTTTTGCTCCATCCTTCCCAGGGAGCCCAGGCGAGCCAAGGGACCCCTGTAACAACAACAGGACTGTCATCAGCACGATATTAACACCACTTGCAAGCGCAAGGACGTGAGTAATGCAGCAAGACAAGAATAAGGAATGAGGAGAATCATTTCTACACAAACATTTATTATTTACAGTCTCTGGAGGAGCTGCAGCTAACATTAACACACTATGGCCAATTGATGAGCTGCTAATGAGTAACTAGGCACTCTTGGCCACTTAACTCACTTAAGAGTAAATTAATATAAAATCTCTGCAGCCGATGAGACATAACCATTGAGTCATCTTAATATCATCTTTCCTTAGCCTGTCCACCATTCCGTCGTCTTGAAAACCTGCTGTTTTGTAACTAAATACTACTTTTTATTTATTTTTGACTCCGTGCTTGTACAGCATCCACTCCAAAGCTCAGAAGCCTCTAGGCACTGCTGTAATGAACATAAGCAATGAGCCTAAAAGCAAACAGAAAAGAAGCCTTGAAAAACTGAAGCAGCCCTCAAGAACTACCCTACCTACAGGGAAGTGAGTCTCAGAGCTGGGGATGTGAAAAGCCGTAGAAAACAAACGAACAGGAAAACCAGGCACCGCTTCTTAAATCTGTCTGCACACCAGGATGAATGGGACTAAATATGTTGAGGCTGGCAGCGGCACAGATAACAGGGATTGCTGCAAACATGGGGGAAAGCCAAGTTTTGCTGCATGCAGCTGGCAATTTAAAGAACAAATGGAGAGTGGGAAGGGAATAGACACAGAACAGGAAAGCCCATGTACATGAGAAGGAATTGGCCAAGTGTTTTTACTCATAGGATCTGCAGCAGTTTCTTTTTAGGAGGATTATTTAAAGAAAAAAAAAAAAAGCTTCAAATGAGAATCAGGCACAGGCACTGCAAATGGTGACTATGGGCTCTGATTAAACCAAACAGGTTTGCTGTGTATTACTTGGAGGGGGCTCTTGCCTTTTGCAATCCTGAACATTCGCTGTTTTAGGACAGGTGGAAAATGTCTAAATTGCTGAAATCTCTCCTGCAAATGACATTTAAGGCATCTCTGACAAAAGTGCCCACAGTAAATACTAACTGACAGAGCAAGCCTGGTACTGGATTATCTTTTTGTTTGTTTGTTTGCATTATAAGAGGCTGCCACAGCAAGCAGCAAAAGGCCATCTCAGTCCAAAGGTTATTAATGTTCAGTGGAAGAAAGGACATGATAATCTTTTGCCTTCTGCGTCTCATACTGAAGGAACGCTGGTGTTTCTGTGTGTGGAAGCACTTAGCTCTGAGCCCTCTTCTATCCTGTTTCAGAGTTTTACAACCTTTGGACAAAGTTCTTGCCCTTGCGATCTCCACTCATTTGTCAAATGTGGCCGAGCACAGGCTTAGAGATGCGAAGGGGTACTTTGCAAACAGCACAACACAGTCTTCTTCTCTTAGCATCTTGCTAACACACAAAAAGAAAACAGAGGTAAAGCAAAAGACTTAAGAAGATCTATTTTCATAAGCCTTCCTCAATAGCTTTAGACACTCGTCACAGTATAATTAATAAATTATTGGACTTACTTTTTCTCCTTTATCACCTTTCAGTCCAGGAAAGCCAGGGGCTCCTTCTTCACCCTAAAACACCAACATAGAAGGTACCTTGTATGAAATAATATACATATATATATGTGTGTATATTTAGAGGTCACAGTTATCTTTTGGAAGTTGAGGCCAACGTTTCCTCCTTGCTGTAAAAGATGCTGCTCAATCACCTGCAACTTGGCCATATTTGAATGTGTTCACTTCCAATTTTCCAACCGTCTGCCTCTGACTGATTTTTTTTTTTTCTTTTTGTAAATACCAGCCAGGAGGAGTCTTTTTTCCAAGAACAAAATTAGAGGCATATCCTTGTTAAAACTATTTCAAGTGTAGAAGCATTTCGCTGACACATTGCCACATTTCAAAGTACAGGGACTTGAAAGTTTCAGTGGCCAACCTACTGCCAGAGATATATCATTTTTTCCCCTTTTACCTGCTCACATTAAACCAAAAGGTACACTTTGGAAGCCATTCAATTTCTGCCTATATCAGTAGGTATTTCTCATAGTCAACAGCTAATTTCTTCAAAGATTCATAGCACATTTCAGCCAGAGCTCGGTGAAAGAGCAGGATTATGCCCACTGTTACACAGATTTGTTCAAAATCCAGCAGCCTGCCTATGTCTGTCCTGCATGTTCATGCTTCAGCTGATGGCATCCATGATCCAGCATTGGTGGGTTTTACAAGAGACATTGGCATGTGTACTTCAACGGATGGTTACCAGCCTTTCTGCTACCTGAAATGGTGGACATTCATGCATGGGACATTAAAGCCACTAGCACTGCTGGCAAATGGCATGGCACACGGCAGAGCTAAGCCACTGAGAGCTTTTTCCCTGTCTGCTTCTGTAACACGGAAAGATCACATTGAAAGAACATTGAAGTGGCTCAGCCAAGCACATGAAAATTAGAAATATATGCAGCAACTCTCGAATTTTCTAAGCTACCTGTAAACATGTATGGACTACCTACCAATGCAGATAAGTTCAGGCCAAATCCCACCATTCTCAGTTTTATTTGCATTGTTTTTTTCATGAATGGTCTAGTAGACTTAGATGGATGTATTCTTAGGGCAAGGTTCCAATCAATTTTAGACAAAAAGACAAAATGTGGCCTTATTTGTAAGTATAGTTTGCACTTTGAAGTATATTTTGCACTTAAAGGATAATAAAAGACAGTATCTGAAAAGTATCTGTCCTCTATATGTAAATTGAAGTCATTAAATACTTTAATAATCACATTTCTTGCTAACTGAACCTTCATGCAGCACTTGGCTTAGGATTTCCAAAGCAGCTAGTGGTACAAATCAGATCTGTTGTATTTGAACGGCTCCCTGATGAGATAGAAAACCCATCAAATAGCAAATGTGATTTTAAAGGGAATTATTTGCTCTAAGAGGTCAATATAACTTGAAGAAACTGCTGTTCCATGGCAAAATGTGCAGCATAGGTAGAACAATGATTTGTATGTTTTCTTGGCAAATTAAAGGAATAGGGTTAAATACCTTGTCTTTCCTTTTTTTTTTCTTCCTCTTCTTCTTCTTTAAGAAGTAGCAATTTTTTAGCATAGCTGAGCAAAGTAACCCTGATATCAGTCAATAAATTTCATACAGTGCTCATTGAGACAGGACGTAATAATGTTTCTCCTCCAACCTTCCACTCATAGAATCACAGAATCATTAAGGTTGGAAAAGACCTCCAAGATCATCTGGTCCAACCAGCCCCCTACCACCAATGTCACCACTAAACCATGTCCCTAAGCACCACATCCAACCTTTCCTTGAACAACACCAGGGACGGTGACTCCACCACGTCCCTGGGCAACCCGTTCCAATGCCTGACTGCTCTTGCTGAGAAGAAATTTCTCCTGATGCAAAGCACCATCAACAGTGAACTCAGACCAAGTTGTTCAGGGCTTATACACTTTTGTGTTAAAGACCTCTGAAAACCCGGTTGCTCCTCTTCCCAAACACAATCAGTAATTTGCAACCTAAGCCAATGGCATCCCAGGAGGGGAAAAGATTTTTGTTCAAATATCGTCATTTTACGCTTTTGGTTTTCTACAGATCCCAAGCAGCTGCTTGAAAAGATGTGGAGCCCAGAACTATCTGTTGGCCTTCACAACAAAGGGACTTCATGACCATTTCCAGGAAAGAACTGTAGACTCTCCTCCACCTAGTGCTCATACATACCAGGAGAAGTTGATCAGCCCCAGGGTCAGCAAGCAGGGGAAAGAAGCTTCAGGGATGCACCACGCTCAAGGAGTATGTGAACCAGCAAAGCCCAGCACCCCAAGGAGCTCACTAAAGACATTTTCTCCATCTGTATCTACTGCCACCGCCTCCCTCCTGCTGCATAAGCTGAAACACTGTGTGGCACACCCCAGGTGCTCCATCACAGAACTGACCCTTCACTAGAAATAAAGCCCAAGCATTTAATCAGTTTGGAGTGGCAATCTTCAGGTACCCACCAGCCTTACCGGAAAATGGTGCAGAAGCAACCTAGATTCTCAAGACAAGTTTAAAATCCACTGGGGAACCACCACTGAATGCCACCACCCAACAGAGTGGGAAGGTCTCCTACTTCTGCCACTTCAGCTGACTCCCCTGTAGCCCTGGAAAGCTGTTTTGTGTACCACAAAAAAAGCCCATCAGGCAAAGGATAGGTTCAGCAGCTCTTTGAACCTCAATAAAAGCTTGAGATTGTGTTGCCTATGTCAAAACATGCACGTTCACAAAGTAAAGTTCATAACCTACAGGAGTGAACAGTGGAAGAGAGCAGGAAGCAGAAAAGCATTGACATTGCTGTGCTTTCATACAGTGCCAAAGGAGCTGTGACAGGCAGGGATGGAAAGCAACCAAGAGCCTGCACCCTTAACTCACAGCCAGAAGCCAAAACCCTCACTAAAGGACGCAGCTAACTGGAACAGAGTCCCGTTGCCAGGGCAATTTATTTCACTAAGCTTTTTTTTTTTTTTTAGTACCCAGTTCATGACCTGCATCACAATCACAGAACAATCACCTTTTCTTTTCAATTTTCCAACGTAATTATTCTTTAGCCAGGTAAGATCCCAACTGTTGGGCTCACTGTGCTGCTAAGACCTCAGGAAACGTTGGTGCACCCCAAAGCTGTCTGTTCCTCCCATGCCCTTCCCCAGTTAGGTCAGCTGGGTTAGCAAAGAGCTGGTGCATCTCTCCTGGAAACCACTTGCTAAGGCCAGGGAAAGTTGCAATTAGAGAATGACAATATTGATTGAAGGAGAAATCACAGGGGCCTGAAATGATGTTTTTCAAGAGGAGTTCTTGCAGGGGAGGTTACAACTCCAGCAATTAGGCACAAAAGGAAGGCAGCAGGTTTTCCCAAGTACTTTTTAGTTTCTTTTTAAATTCTTGAGCATACTGTCCTTCTCTCATTCACTGAAAATCTAGCCACATATGTTTAGCTCCATCCTCTGCTCGCAGCCAGCAGCCTTTAATCAAACCTTCCCACCAAGGTTAACAAGAGAATAAACATGTTGATTAGCTCATCGTTGGCAAAGTCCTTGTCAGAAGGGCCTACACCTGGCAAGCTCCATTGGATCTGAAGTGGCCAGAGGACTTATCATGGGATATCACCGTGGTGTGCTCTCAGCCACATGGAAGGAGCCACTGCCGAGCAAGAAGGAGCGGGTAGGTACTGCAAGCACTGGAGTCATGTAGTGGCACAGACTGTTTGCATACAGAGGTTACATACCTGGCAGGTCGATATATACTTTTTATTTTTCAAGAGCATTTCATTCTATGAGTATTTACTTGAATTACAGCAAGGCCTCATTTGTTTCCTGCTTGGGTCACTCCGTCGGGCACTGTATGAATAAATACTAAATGACAGTCACTACACTCAAACGCCCAGTTTAAAATTGCAAGCAATATGTAAATATAATAAAGAAATAGCAGATACAGAGGGTACAGGCTAGTGAAGTAGCTGCCAAGCAGACACGTCTCTGCAAGTGCACTGGGCTGAAGGATCTAGTTACCACGCTGCGAGAAATGGGTCAGCTTCAGCAGCTGGCATTAAGCCCTGGGGAAGAAAAGCTCATTGCATCTCTTGCACCAAGGCCAAACGTGGTTGTACACACTGAGAAGGATAAAAATAATTCTGTATATTCACAGGCTAGCCGTGTTCCCAGCTTCGACACAATGAGATTCTGGTATGTAACTGTTTATCCCATGCATTTCTGTTGCATCCCATCTACTTTATGGACAGCTGAACTTTTATAGGGAACTTTATCTCCTTTCTGGAGAAACATCTGGACTAGGACAGGAAGGTAACAAGGACCAGGACTCCCGGGAAGAAGCAGAAGAGACTACTGCTAAGGAGAGGAACAGAGTACGGCTTCTAAGGCAGCTTTCCTTAGGCTTAGCCACCACCTCCTGGTTTTGATGAAGTACCTTTATACATTAGGTGGGGTGGCCTGTTGTTTCCTTGGCCAATAGCTTTATGCAAAAATGTTTGAGCATGTACGTATTTTTACCTGTGAGGAAGTGTATTAGCAAATAGAGCAGTTTGGCTTAGGAATTTCCCAAAATACTGAATACTACAAACTGAGGATGTAACACCAAAGAAATCACTCCGAGAACTCCATATTTTTTTCCTCAAGGAACTGATAAAAATTCTGCAAGTAAATTAGGAGATTTGCCAAGCCATACTAAAACAAAAAGTTAGGCAGCATCTGGTAAGATAGAATTTTGAATTTGCTTGTATTTAATGGAAGCGTTCAGCCTCACACAAAAGGATACAGAGCAAGGCCTAAGCATTACTTCTGTCCTTTATGAGTGTCTCAAAACAAGGCTTTAAGAGTTACATATTTTTTCCAGACCTGATGGGCAAAAGGAAATGCCACATCTCAAGGAAATTCAGAGCCCTGCAACTCTCAGCTGCTGCAGAGCATTAGTGTGACTAAGTAAAGATATCCCCATCAGCTTCAGGTTACTACAGCAATTGAAAATACAGAGTTGAGCTGGGGAACTATAAACAGACATAGATAGGTTCCTTCATTAGCTTGTGCATCAGCAGTTATCCCATTTCTAGATTTGAGCAAGGATATATTCCTGGCATACCAGTGTCACATGGATTTACCAAATCATGTCAGCTCCAGGCTAGAGATCCCTCCATGGTCAGCAAGGTCTTAAGGTCTCTTTTTAAAAAATATTATTTTAAAACCTATCATTACACACTCACCATATGCACACACAATGCACACGCAGCTTAATTTGTTGCGTATTATCCAAAGATTCACCTCCCTTTGGTTAAACTGAGCCTTACTACCCGACATAATCACTGAATGTTATGTATATCATCTGTGGCTAGATCACATTTACATCCCATGTAGATCCTCAGATGGCTGAAGAGAGATAATTGTAAAATTACAAAGTAGATAATCTAATTGCTAGATAATATGTTTCCTCAAAGCAGGAACAAATACTACATGGATTTTGCCATATCCAGCCTCAGAAAAGAGACCTAAAATGGAGGAGGAAGTGGTCCTCCTGTACATGGAAAGATACTGAGATACAGCAATTCAGTATTACCTGATTCTAGAGAGACATTGAAAGCACGGGAAGGAATAACCCATCAGTGCTGCTTTTTAAGCAATCTGCTCAAGTTTTACTGCTTTTCTTTCTTCCACTTGCAGCTCCTTAGCAGCTGCCAAGTTTACAAATATTTCTTCCAACTCGAGAGCAGCTGTGGCCTATAATCACATATTTTATTTCAAACTCTGGGTTGTGGCCTATGTTAATGGAAATGAGAGCAAACTAAACAAGAAAATAATGGGGAAAAAAAAAACAGTCCAAAATACATGGTTAGATTCTTATTTTACTGTCAAATTCAAGTAAATCACTGGACTTTTCCTTCATCTTCACAAAGCAGACTACAGTAGATGTACCACACCGAGGTCGATTCCATATACCTCCTTTATTCTCTCTGGTCTACACCTAACACAAAAGCACCCATTTTCTAATCCCAAAATGAAATAAAAATTTCTAACCCTGTCACAAAACATCAATAGAGGTGTCATTGGGAGACCCGCACAAATCTGCCAGGCAGGACTCCATGAATCACGCACTCAACATATTGACAGCTTTGCAAGCCGGGGGATCTATGTCCAAGGTAGGAGGTGAAATAGCAAAAACTGAATTAAAACAGAAGAAAATGGGCAAGGTGAAATGGAAACAGAAGCAAAACTGAGCTGCACAGTGTTACCATTTCATGATTAATACACCTCTCTCTCCTTTGTTAATTAACTTCACAGTATCCCTGTGAAATGAGAATTTACAGCAACTCCAATATTGCTTTCATTCCATGAGGGTGACAAGTCAGAGGTGCAACTGAACAGAAAACATACAGAAGGCCCCAGAGCCTGTGACAACAATAGAAACTCATTGCAGATTTCCTGTGTCCTAGGTCAGTGCCCTAACCATAAGTTAATTCTTTCTCTCTCCTGGCTCTTTGACCTGCATTTAATTTGGCAACCTGATGTTCACCAAGGATAAACCAGAAGACAGTGGGTAAGTGGCTGCTGCTGATCCACTGCTCCACACTAAAGGGTTTTCAGTGTTTGATGAGAGAATTGCAGAAGAAGATGTTGCAAATTGAATACGGTCTTCAGGTCCAAATGCCTGAGAAAGCTTCCAAGAGACTGCATGAGGCTGGAAGGATGGAATATCTTTTCCTTCTCTAGATTCTTCCATCCCAGAGTTACCAGCTTGAGGAAACTGAAATGAAAGAGATTTCACAACTTTGCAGAAGCCAGAAAAGAGAAATATTTTTCTTTAGAAATATTGTCAGTTCTGGGCTTGGTGGTGTTTTTTTGTTGTTGTTTAGTTTTGTTTTGTTTCTTTTGTTTTGGAGTGATGTGGGAAAAATAAAGGTTTCATTAAAGGCCAGAGGTGATCTGCAGATCAACTGAGATGCAGAGCTGCAGTGGATGTGTCACCCAGCTCCATTTTCAAAAGCTGCTGACCAGCCAGGCAGCAAAAATGACTGCCATTTTCTAAGGCACAGATGCAGGATTGTGTTAGCTTAATGATGCTAAAATTCTATTAATATCTTGGAAAATTTGACACCAAAACTGGCATTATCTTCTGCTCCTACAAGAAATAAGACATTCATCTCAGCTGGGAGTTCACTTCAGTTCATTCTCAGAAGAGAAGAAAATCAACTTGCTTTGTCACAGTATTGTATTCTGATTTAATAAAAAGAAAAGCCATGTGGACAAGATACACAGGAGTCAGTAGAAGTTGTAGGTGTGCCTAGTCTGTCAAGAAACTCAGCCCAGTATTCAGACAGCTTGTTAAATTAAATGATAGTTATGAACATATATATGTATATGTATGTATGTATAAATATACACCCATAAACTTGGTGCTGCAGATGAGAAGGTTAATCAGAACTTAGTGACATGGTATCTGACCATACCCTACCCTGGTCATGGTCAATGTAGAGTTCAGAATAGCCTTGGAGCCTCCTAAGACTTCAAAGCACTCATCAGCATTGTCCAGTAGCTTCATACTACCTGCAAGCCCACTGTGACACTCCTTCACTACCTACACATGGGACTTATAAAAAGGTGGGATGGTCAGGCAACTCTGACAACCGTTCACCTATCGATTGACCCATATCAAAGCTGCCCCATGTATCAAGCAAGATTGCCCATCTGTATCCAGACTGCCTTGAAGACTTACTTGAATTAAACATCTACCTCTTCAGCAGAGCAAGGGAGATAACAGATAACAATGTCCTAGCTGTTGTATTTGAAATCCCCCTGTTCAACAGCTATACGAGTTGTTTGACCAACTGACCAAATCCTTACAAGTTCAGAAAAACAACTGAGAAGAAAAATGGGTTACAAGAGGTTGGATTAGCAGCAGCAGAACTATTAGTTGCTGTGAGGCAGATTTCCTTGCAGATCTCAGAGGAACACAATGCAAGCAAAGGCAAGAGACAACTCAGTTGATTCTGCTTGCATCTCCCTTGGTATTCTGCCTATGTACCATTTCTTGCAAACTGTCACAGTAAAGCAGGATTTAAATCCCTGTGCTAATCAGGATGCACATGCAGCACAGACTGATGGCCCCTGGAGTACCTAAGAAATCCAGTGTGAAAGAGAAAGCAAAGATGACTTTGTATTATTGAACAACATGTATCAAGATGAGGGACTGATTGACAGATCATTTGTATCCTGCCTTGACACAGTGAAAGCCAGGATCCTCTCTGCTTGTGAAAGATAACCCAGGGATACAGATTTTCCTTGTATAACCAGACCAGATAATAAGATCTCATCTCTTTTTCCAGTGGCAAAACATATCCTGAACATAAAAAAACCTCTATATCTGATCATGGAAAACCAATAAAACCAGATATGATGTGGGCAAGGGGTCCTTACTCATCCATCCCAAATTTCAACTAATGTGGAAGAACTGTTACCAACACTGAAA
This sequence comes from Heteronetta atricapilla, assembly GCA_011075105.1. Lineage (NCBI taxonomy): Eukaryota > Metazoa > Chordata > Aves > Anseriformes > Anatidae > Heteronetta > Heteronetta atricapilla. Next base: position 153,827,364 of record CM021732.1, read on the forward strand.
TTCCCGTTTCTCTGTTTTGCATGGTTGGGACAAGAGGGTGCAAGGGCCATTTGTTGGACACTTTGAAATATGGAAAAAAAAAAAAAAAAAGCTCTGCTGATATATATACATGTACATATATAGCTAGAAAAATATTTTAATTCCTTTTGCTCTGCTTCTCGGAAGCCCCTGATGCTCCAGATCTCCACACACCCCTCAAAAGTGTCAGTAGCATTTTGTACAACATCTGAGAAGAGCATACTGGGGCAGGGGAGTACTGTCTCGAGTTACTCCAAAACCCAGTGAAACATTGCTCTAACACATCTGCTGCTACTGTTATGCCACATTCACCACATTCCAGAGACAACAGGTCTTGTGGCCTTTAGAAGACTCTAGGTAGTGCTGAAGACAAAGGGCGAGAGACCCAAAAGAGTGAATTTCAAATGTCCAGGCTGGTACCAGGGATCGTAAAGAACAGCACAAAACACAGTGGTGCTGTGATACCACCTGCCCCTCCACCTGCACTGTCAGAGAGCCACAGTGCTCAGCCATGACCAAGGAAATTCAGCCAGAAAACAGCTTTGATCAGCGGAGCACACCATGAGAAGGGGAAAACCTGGGCTGCCTAATTGCAACAGCAGAGCAGATCTTGTGACACTGCCCCTGCCCTAATATCAGAAAGACTGAGCGGGAGGAAAAGCTCCATAGCTATCATGGGCTGGCTGGAGGGGCAGATGTGAAAATGTGAGAGGGGCAGGGAGAGCTTAAGATGGCCTTGACAGACAGCTGATAGCAACCTGCTTTGTGTAATGCTTCCGCTACCTGTAATTCAATAGGCTACAGGATCTGTTTCACACCGCTAGCAAGCTTTTCACTTTTGCACCTAACAGACAGCTAATCCATACCTATCAATTGCAACATCGCTCTCAGGAACATCTCAAATCTGAACAAGAGTTATAAATGACAGAATCAAGAGAATCTGATTTTTTTTTTCTTCCTCTCCCCTCCAGCTCTTCTATCAGAGGAAGCACAACGATGGCAAATCTTTCTCATTCGCTTCCTTTCTATGCTGCCAATGGATCTTGGCAGAGAAAGCCTCTGAAGAAGTGCTGGATATTTCACAAACTTCTGGTTGCCAGTAGATGTCATCATATACCAGCAATGTGCCTGCCAGCCAGAGGCCAACGCTGAGAGAGAAAAAGAAAAAAAGAAAAAAAAGTGATGTTTTCTAAGTTTATGTAAGTAAAAAACAAGTTACTAGTATCCTTGCACTGCTGAGAATTAAGCTGTCACGATGCACAATTAGTAGGTGATCTGGCTTTGAGCTGTTTATTACCATCTGCAGCTGTTATTCTGGGTCGCAGAAAACCACGGAATTTCTCTAAAGCCCTCTAATTATTGTTAAGAAAAAGCTCCATCAAACCACAGTTATTTAGCTGTGCAGAATGTACTATAACTACAGTTAAGAGGACTCAGAAATACTCGAGGTGCAGACCGAAATTGTCTGCGTGCACAAGAGAATTCAGACCATACTCGGAGCACTGAGGCAGACACCAACATTAACACACCTTACCTTAATGGGAAGGCTCAGAAAAGAAATGACAGCTACAAATTACTCCAGTGAGCTGCACAAAAGCTTTATGAAGTAGTGGAGGAGCTGTTAGACAGATGTGTACAATTAGACAGATAGTTAAATGCTGGATGGGGAGGTTAAGTGCTGGGTGACCTTAACCAGATGAAGTCCGTAGCCAGGAATGGATTCTGAGGGATGTCATTCCCAGCAGCAGGAAAAAAAAAAAAAAAAAAAAAAGGAAAAAGATCTGCAGATATTGCACTTTCACTTTCCATTACCAGGTCAATTTGAGCTATGCTCACATTATTTTTCACTCGGCAATAAACTAACAAGATGCGAGCGCTAAGAACCGTGCCCTGAGGAGGCGATGTTTCCACAGACCTTGTCTCCGAGGAACACCAATTACTGGGTGATTGGGGTTTTGTTTTGTTTTCCAGTTTCAAACTCAATAGTATCTCTGAAGTTGGAAATGTTTACCGTCTTGTTACTGTCAAGATGTGCTGGCTGAAAGAGCGCTGCCTGCAGTTCTGGACCCTGGTGCTTCCCAGAGCCCTCAGTCTCCTCTCAGCCAGCCAGCCCTGGGTAAACTGAGTTATATTCAAGATATTTTGGACATGATGACTAGCTAAACACTACAGCAGCCTAAACAAAGCCTAGAACTTTCTGCAGCATCTTTCCTGCAACAGGGTTCAAGGCTTCAGTGGCAAAAGGACACACATCAGCTCCTGGAGTGATCATTAATTTAGGTATATGGACTAATTCTTAATCCTTACAAACTCAGGCTCCACATTGTATACATGCTCAGAGCACACATTCTGCTATGTTCTGGTTATTCTCACTGCTTTGTATTGGAGCTGGTTTGAAGTTGAAGCTCTCACATTTGGAACTTCTTACTTGAACTGCACTGCAGCAGCCTGGCCATGTACCTGGCTGCTCCTGGCCCTAACTAGCAGATTCAGCTTCCCAACTTAGCCTTTGATCTGCTTCATCACCGGGGCCAGCTGATGATCTAGGCTCCTGGCTGAACCTGGGTACCGTCAGTGACCCACTCTGCTCCCTGGTGTGGGTGCTGTGAGGTCCCTATGCTGCGTGGCATCTCAGCTCCAGCCTGCATTTCCCTTAGGATACAACTGCCCCTTGCTGCACCCTGACACTCAGGGACCCGACTCAAACATTAGAGCTCTGCACACCCAAAATTCCAGCAACTGAGTCACTTGCACAGCCCTTCTCATCCCCAAATGCATCCCTTAAGAAGATCCAGGCAAAAGCTCTCCTTGCCCTCCAGCCTGTGCAACGTTAGACTCTCTATGCTCTTTTTTCAGGCATTTCTGCACCTATTTTGCTTGAGCCCCAAGTTGCTGGATGCCAGCCAGCCCCGACCAAGAGGCACTGTGGTCATTTGGTAAACCATGCTGGTGGCACAGCGCTGGGGTAAAGAAGTTACGTGGCTTTTAGGTCAGACCTTTCTTATATCCAGCTGCCTCGGGGTGAAGACAGAGAGAGAAGGGTTGCACGTAGATAGACTGCATCTAGCAGGGTGGATTTCCTCAGCTTTTCCAGAAGCCCTAAAAATGTCAGTATCTCCAGTTTGGAAGACATGTAAGGGAAAGGGAAGCAAGGCCTTTATTTGAAGGATATAGCAGGAAAAATATTCAAAGCCTGGAGGGAAAGAGTCTCCAGCTTCATTTTACAGGAACAAAGACTAGCTGCTTTGCCCAAGGTCAGCAAATCTGTTGGAGCCAAGTTTAAAGCCCACATCTCCTGCATCATAGTCCAGAGCCTTAGCAATCTGCCTGCTTTTTCTATGCTTGGTCTTGCAGTCACTGCATCTCTAATAAGCCAAGCCACTTCAGAGGTTTTATTCTCATTAGAAATCCTGTAATAATCTGCCTGAATTTTTATCAGGGCAACTCATTACCATGAAAAAAATCCAACACCACAAAACCCCACACACATTTTAGGAGAACATAGGCTTAATCTTCTAAAGTTGTTTCTCATATTCATCGCTGCGTTTGTGATTATTAGCATGAAGGAAAATAGATAAGTCACAAAGGGAAAGCTCAGATACTCTTGGAAACACATTATCAAGGGAACTCCCATAAAGCACTGTAATCTGTAATGAAACCGTCATCCACACCTCTGCAGGAGAAGGTGGGTGCTCCTGGTTAGAGTTCTCTCCTCTACAAAGTGGCTTCCTGTGGAAAAAGTCAAAGTAGCAATCACAAGATTCAACTTTTTCATCAAAAGCCTCATTCTTTTTTCCTCGCTGGTGCCACGCATTATTAACCAAGCTATTCTGTATCCTGCTCCTCCACGCACAAGGAGCCAGAGATTTTTCTTCAACAGCTCTAGGCAGCTTTGGCCCAAACCCTGAACAGGCTGGGGAAACTTCTGTCCCCTTCTGAGCAATGAGGCTGCTGGGGAGGTTCATCAAGAGTTGAACAAAAACCTGTAAGAACAGCCAGCTCCTAGCCCATCTGCAGCAGTGGCCTCATAGGAGACTCCTCCACCCTACTGTCCTGCTATTGCACATCACAATTTAAAGTGACTTGCAGACATCCTAAAGCAGAGATAATGTCTCTGTACTGAATAGATCTTGACAGATGTCTCTCTTCAAAGAATTTCTATGAACTTTTTTTTTTTTAAACACACACATTTCATCCTCCAGAGCAAACTGCAAGGAGAATCTCCAATGCATACGGTATGAAAAGCAACTTCATTTTGTTCCTTTGAAACTTGCCATCAGCTCATTTCATTTGCTTCCCCTTAGCTTTCCCAATAAAAGAAGCAATGAAAAAATTAATTCCTGGTGATGTGTCCATACCACTCAACGTACGACAGATTATCATGTACAAAGCCACCGCTTTTCCCTTCTCACCCAGAGAGCCTTCTCAGCACCATTGGTTTGGGGGATGCAAGGGTGGCTCACCAGTCCTGGAAAACACTCTGTACCTTGCAAGACAAGGGTGTAAGATCTTGAAAGCCTCTAAATTAAATTTTGGATGGGGCCATTAAAAGGGCAGAGTGGCTTGCGATGTGGATGGCTGTGCCCCAGGAATGCAGACCACATACTGTACAGAACCTCCCTTGTCAAACGTGATTTACCTGACTTTGATCAAGTCACTGAAACTCTGTCTTGAAACTTCCTTAAAAAATGCTCTACAGCTGTTCTTTTTGCCCTCACTCCTCTCCTGCACCTACTCCTTTTGGAGGAACAGAGGTTTGAAGATACGCACTATAAGCTCTGCCGGACCAGGCCATCTGGTCTAGCAAATATCTGCTTGAATAACCTACAAAAGAAAGCGAAAACATTGCCTTTCATGGTGATCATGTTATAGATTTAGATATTTTACCTGTAAAATCAGCTGCTTGGTAACATAAGTGTGCGAAAAAAAAGTGAATAAAGACACAGCACAAATTTATGAACAGAAATATAACAGACCTCGTGTAGTGCCACAGGGACTAAACACTTCAAAGGCTGAAAGATGATGACAAACAACAGAAAATCAAGATCCAACACAGAGCAGTGGCAACGGAACCACACCTGAACAAGAAAATCCACCCAAGAGCAGTTCACATGATCACCTGAAGATGCATTATGTTATGTTCTGGTTTGGTATCTATGTGCAATTCCCTTGGTCTGCACTTGCATGTTGCTGCACAAAGAAATCATCCTCCATCAAGCTGAGTTATTTAGGCTTGGCAGGACATGCTGAGCTGTCACTCGTTCCATCACAGCAAATTTCTTGGTTTACAAAGTCACACAAGACCTCATGTCAACATGAATTAGGTTTTTAGCCACAGCTGCTGTTATCTTTTGGTTTACCACTAATGATGTGCTTGGGATGTTACGTGTTCTAATGAAAACACCACTCTGGCTTTAACTTAGAGATATAACTGAGATAGTGGCCTGAAGAATTAAGGCCAGTGCCACTGTTCTCCTCCTGGAAAAGTACCGGATTTGCCCTCTAACAAATGCCTCAGACCTCACTTAAGTGCCTTACAAACAATAGTTGGCAAAAACATGATCTGGAAGGTGTTTGGCACTAGCACAGCTGGAGAGCAATACTATAATAAGGGAATCATTTTAATCTCATCATCTCAGTCTTTTCAAAGGTGTGATAACCTTCCTCTCTCAACACTTAGGATGGGAGCCTTGTTCCTACGAGACAGCCCACGTCACACACATAGCAAAGATTGCACGGACTGTTTGAAGCCAAATATCTCTGATCTAGTTTCCTAGCACTGGCCCATGGCCATAAAATCAAGGAAACATAAAGCTGTCACAGCCAGAGTGAAAAACAAGAATTCATGCTCATGCAGCCATTACAGCACAGCAGGCAAACAAAAAGGAGCCACATGAATCCTCTCCTTCCAGGTGTGTCACGTTCTCCTGTCTGGAAAAGGTCTCATTTCCTAGGCTGTCCTCCTTTTTCAGGAGAGTAGATGGCAGTCAGCATCACAGACACATGCAGCCCATCGCCTCATATTTCTGGCCTCTTCCCTCTCATAGAGGCTTCTTCTGACCCCAGGACCCAGGCATGTCTTCCATCCCTATATCCATTGCACACAAACCTCCTGCAGGGGTGACCTCCCCACTCTACCTACCACTCTCTGCTACTGAATGCTCACCTTCACAACTAAAGGCCAACTTTAAGATGATTTTTTATGTTCAGGAAAAAATATACGCAGACACACACCCCATAATGTTCCCTTTAATCAAACCAGCGACTCCTAGCATATCAATTTCTGCTTTCCATCAGCAACAGCAATGACTCTCAGGCACTGGTGGACACGCAGGGCACACACACTGGCTCCCAAATGCACATCCTTTGCAGAGGAGCACATGCTGCCTTGGCTGGTACAAGTTCCAAATCAACAAAACAAGCTGGCCATCAGCTCTGAGATGTCTGTGCCTATACAATCATTTGGGGCAGTCCAAGTTGTTTGGCTATCCCAGTCAGAGCAGTTCTGGGCAAATCTATTATTCTGGCTGCAGGGTCTTATTTTTCCCCCCTCTGATCCAGACATGCAGACCTATTTTTCCAGGCATGAGAATACTGTAGATGGAGTGATGTTTTCCACCACTTTTTGCAGAGATCAAAACATAAGAAAACAAGAACTTGCTTCAACTGCAGCACAACTTACATCGTAAACATCATGTTTCCCATCAGACTGCTGACTCTCCCCACCTGCCAAGCACGAGCTGGTTTCCAAAGGCTGAATTCTGAGTCTCAGAGGCTAAATAGTGGCTGTCAGTGGGAGGACTGCAGGAAGATGGATACAGAAATGTGCGCTTTACAGCCCCCATGTCTCTAGCCCAGCTCAATAATATTTCCTGCCATGAGCAACCCTCATTTAGATTGTAATTTCACATGACACATTACCACCATATACAATCAATACATCATAATCGCAGAAAGAACAAATGAGGAGATGCAATGGCCATAAATGCCATGTTCTTGCTGCTGCAGCAATCTTCCTTTCAGATCACAATCCAATATTATTTTAAATTCCCTGAGCAATCAGGTAGCCACAGAATCCCTGGAAAACAGTTCCACAGACTCTTAAACCCATTTGCAGTATGAAGCACAACGATTTCCTTGTTTCATCCCATCCATCTCCTAGACCCTCCTGTTGATCTTTTCTCATTGTATCCCACAACATGAAATTTCATTTTGGAGAACAGGAAAACACCCACAGCCAGGTACAATATGGAGTTGTGTGGGGAAAGAGCTACTTGCCCTCATTTTTTGGGGGAGTGGGAAGTTCCCAACCAGAATTGCCTGGAAGTCCATGTATTTTTTGATGCACATTAGTCCAATTATACTTCACTTCCCATTGTTGATCACAGCTGAACATATTTTTCAAGATAAATGATCCAGTAGTTTTCACTGGTGTTACTTTCTATCTTCAATTTTAAAACTCTAAGTCTTATTTCTCTATCTTAACTGGTACTTGCAATAAGAAAACACTCTGGTTTTCATCCTTCAGGTTATTAATGAAAATATCCAATGGAAAAAAAAGAATTATAGCAGTCTCCTTGTGACCCAAACTTAATCCTGTTGAAAATTCAATAAGCTTGAACTTATACATTCTGTTTGTTTTTCTTCCTTCCAGCCAGTTGCTTTACTGCATTATCCCCCATGAACTCACTGCTGGTTACATAAAACAAAGATTATGATTTCAATTTAATAGTGTTTTACATGTCCAGTGCACAAAGGAAACCCAAAAAATATGAAGGGGAAAAGCAATGAACACTTGAAAGCTTTTCTATAGAAGGAAGCTTAACTCAATATAAAATTTCCCCACAAAGATCCAATTGTATCACATCTATTGCATTCTGTGCCCTCCAAAAGTTACCTCCAAGCGAAGCAAGCATTTAATTAGCACAAGAAAGGATTAGATCTTACCTTTTCTCCTTTTTCTCCTCTGCCATAGACTCTGCCCTAGAAATGCAAAAAAGAATAAGGTACATTTAATAGCAAGGGTGTGAAACCATGCTGTAAATATACATTTCATCTTTTCCTTGATATCTATGTGTGTGTGTGTATATATATCACTAATCCATATATACACACAATTACATGATGGTTAATGTATGTAAAGTTACTTTTGGGGGCAAAAATCCTTAATAATAATTCAGTGACAAAATAGAAAGTCCATCCCCAATTCTCCTACTCTAGCACTGGAAAACACATCTTATTTTCCATTGATATAAGAGTCTGATATTACATTTCCAAAATCAAAGATGCCAACAACCCTAATTAGGCTGAGGGTTAAAGACTTCCTTGCTTAAAAACTCAGTCTGGCATTTGCATTAATTGCAGCTGGGGAAAGCTGGATCTTGGTTATCTGAATATAAAGGAGTTGGGAGAGATTTGCATCTTCTTCTGTGCAGTTGCCTCTTGCTGTCCTCTGCTGGATGTGCAGCTGTGCTAAAACCAAGTGCATTCAAGACACATATTTTAATGAAAAGGCCAACACTAAGTTAATTATCAGCTAAATTCGGGGATGAACCCATCCACTCCCCCCCAAAAGGCCAACGGATGCTAAAAGACCAGCTTCTTGCTGGTATAAAGGCCCAGCAAGAGAAACATTAAACAGAGTACACTAGCACTGTGAGCAAATGTTCCGTGTAGAGGAGAGAAAAGCTACTTGTATTTCCACCTCATTATCTAAAAGTCATTCTATTTCTTACTTACTGACTCTCCTTTTTCTCCTCTGAGCCCAGGAAGCCCTTGACTGCCACTTTCTCCCTTCAAAAAGAAGAAAGGTTGTTGATACCCCAGAGATAACAACAGGCACAGAAATAATGGACAAAAGTTTCCACTTAAACCTCCCCATTGTCCTCACTTGTGAGCTGCACGATGTTGGGGTCTGTGTTTTACTGTTAGATTTTGGCTGCTTTGTGGTTTTGTTTGTTTATTTTTTGTTTTTGGAAAGCAGTGCAATGAGGGCTTGGCTGAGACAGTGGACACTTCTGTTCCCACTAGTCTCTACTGAGAAGATTTCAGATCCTGCTGAAAGTCCAGAAGGATGGGGTGGACTTCATTACATTTACATAGACTTGAATGCCCAAGCTCTGAGATTGATTTTACATTCTCCATATGAAAATACTGCTGGAACCCTTCAGGGTACACTGGCAAGACACAGAGCTGTCTATTGTGAAGTACTTCAAAAGTCATTATTTTCTGTTAAACCGGGAAAAACTTAGAAAGTTGGTTTGCATAACACCTAGAGGGTGCGCACCTCAGATGTGGAAAAAATAAACCAGTAAATATTAAATATTGTCAAGACTTCAGGGTTATTTTTACACTTTTCCAATTTCAAAAAAAAAAAAAAAAAAAAACATTGTTTTCATTTACACCAGATTTTCATGATCAGCCAACTCCTCCATTCCCTAGCAGAAAGGTACAATTAACACAGTCACTCTTACTGCTTCCACAAATGGAAGTGAAAGAAAGGTAAGATGCAAAAAGACAGTTGAAAATATATAAAATTCAAAACATACAAATTATGATTGGTAGGGAAACAAAAACTGGAAAAACAAGTGTATAAGGAGGAACAGTGATATCAATCAAAATCCAGTCAAAACATTTTCTTCACTTGTTTCCTAGAAATCACAGAATGGTTTGGGTTGGAAAGGACTTTGAGGACCATCAATTTACAACCCCCCTGCCATGGGCAGGGACACCTCCCACCAGCCCAGGTTGCCCAAAGCCCCATCCAACCTGGTCTTGAGCACCTCCAGGGATGGGGCAGCCACAGCTTCTCTGGGCAGCCTGAGCCAGTGCTTCACCACCCTCTGAGGAAAGACTTTATTCTGAATATCTAATTTTAATCTGCTATTTCTTAGTTTAAAGCCATTCCCCCTTGTCCTATCACTGCACCCCTGACACAGAGTCCCTCCCCAGCTTTCCTGTAGGCCCCCTTTATGTACTAGAAGGCTGCAGTAAGGCCTTTTCTTCTCCAGGCTGAACAACCCCAACTCCCTCAGCCTGTCTTCATAGGAGAGGTGCTCCAGCCCCTTATTTATCATTGTGGCCCTCCTCTGAACTCATTCTAATATGTCCATGTCCTTCTTGTGCTGGAGACCCAGAGAAGAAAGGATAGTTTTCCCCCAGGAAAAATAATAGTTTCCAGATTAATGAAGGAAATGGACAGAGAGCCAAGGAAAATGTATCATTTGATAAACATCTATTAAATATAGAACTAATGATGTTAAAACCTGCAAGTGCAGAAAAAAAAATACCTGAAAATCATTGTCATGTACTCCACAGTCTTAAGACTGGAAGAAGGACCAGCTGAGGATACATCTATTGCTTAGACCAGTTTAAAGCTATTTTCAGTGTTGCCAGTCACTCCTTTGAGTCCTCCTGCACCAGGAGCTGCTGGAGAGCAGAAGGCTCTATCTGCCTCCTGCCTCGTTCTCACCCAGAACACATATACCAGAAACACGCTGTGCTGAGCTTTCCATCCATCATGAACAAATACAGTGTCACTGTTCCTTGTACATGCCTCAGCTGTTTGTACCTCCCATTGACTTCTGCTTGTAGGGAGTTCAGGTAGTCTGGTGTAGACATGGTATCAGGCTGAAAATATCTCAGACCTGGAAAGGGAATCTTCAGCTGCCACATCAGTAAATCCAGTGACCCCTGCACTCCCCAGGTCTTCCCACGTGGACTGCATCGGATTTATTTTTATTTTTTTAGCTCAATTCATTTTGTCCTGAACTCTGTCCAAAAAATGTGCTTAGCTGCACCAGACACTGAAACATTTGTCAAGATCATGCTTTCTTTTCCTCTGATGCAGACATGTCAGTTTAGCCAAGAGGAAAAAAACCTCACAGAGCAAGTAGCACACATGCAAAAAAAAACCAGCATCATAGTCAAAGGCAGATAAGCAACACCATTGCTGCAATGTGGATGGAAACTGATCCCACAGATAAAAGATTTTTCTTAAACTCAGAGCACAGATCGATAGCAGTGCTAGAAGAGGGCAAAAGTCCACTGACCATCAGCCCAGTGCCCCAGCCAGCCAGCCTGGCTGCCTCCAAAAAATGCAGCGTGGATGGCAAGTACAAAAGGAAAATAAATTGCATTGGGCTGTTGTTAGAATCTAGAACTTATCAACAAGACACAAGTTCAAGCCAATTCTTCCACGGCTATTTCCTGCCTCTTCCCCAACACCATCCTTTACTGTATCTCCTTCCAAAACATTCACTGTGTGTCTCCATACAGAAACCCAAGGTTGGCAGCATGGATGACTCCTCAAAGCAAAAATGTTAATCTCTAAGTTTTTTTTGTTTGTTTGTTTGTTTCCCACTTTTTCTAGTAACTGCAAGCTCCTGTTTTGCCCTGGGTTTTGAAAGTTAAACTAAAGAAGAAGAGAGACTCATTATCCTCCCATATTGGTTATATGCTTGGAATATTACCCCAGTCAGATAGCACCATAGGAAAAGACTGTCCAAACATCCCCCAACAAAACAAGAAACATGCTCTGGGAGCTCAGGATAACGGAGCCTGAACATTAATCTCTTTGCCTTCAACCCAGATAGATGACTGCCACAATCACTTTGCTAAACAGACCCTCAAACTGATTAAAAAAAAAAAAAAAAAAGGAAAAAAAAAAAAAAAAAAAAAAAAAAGGTAGCCATTATTTCTACTTTGGACAAGGAGTGAATAAGCCACCAGGTACTGCTAGTCCAGGGAAAAAAACAAACAAATAAATCCAAGACAAAAAAACAATAACAACAACCTTAGCCCATAGAAATAGTGTTACAGTCCTCTTCATTTTATCAGCCTCTCCAAAGACCCCCCCTTTTGGGGGCAAGGAGTTTATTTTGGCTTCTAACATTGATCTCCACTGCTATTAGTACCCCCTGGTGGGACTCATTTCTCAGGTGACTCACACCAGCTGCACATTGTTTTTTTTTTTTTTTTTTTTTTTTTTTGAAGCAGCTAAATCAGCTGCTTTCCTGGATACTCATATGGCCATAAAGTCCCTTGTGGGGTATTTCTCAGTACCAGCCTGTAAAATACTTCTGGATAATGCCCAAGTGCCTACAGTCCACTTAAATATCCCTTGGGCTCTGGTTATTCAGGATTAGATTTCAGCCTTGCAACTCACCCCCAATAAAGAGATGCTCAATTATGTTGATGTCTTTAGAGAAAATCATGACTTCTGACTCAGAGTCCTGACATCAGTTTCTACCTTTTTCTGATAATTTATTTCCTTCTTAATTAGTTTACTCCCACCTCTCCATTTAGTCAATTAATGCTTAGTCTTTTCTTATGCTGTACTTGCTTGCTAGCATGTTTTAATCAAACCTAAGAGTATGGTGGATATGGATATAATTTATTTTTTTTTTAGCATTTCTTGAAGCCACAGCTAATGGATTTATGTAACAAATACAGATCCTTAGTATTCATTACCTTAAAAAAGCTTTACAGCCACCCTCATTACACAACAACACAGCTTTAAAACACAACCCTTGCCCCTTAGAAACGAGGAGACAAGTTGAATGACCCTAGACCATATTTTGGACACTTCTACCCCATAATGCAGAAGCCAGTCATTTCTGCGGGGCCTTGGCCCATCTCATGGTAATACTGGGGAGCTGCAAATAGCACCCACTTTCTTCCCCATTGCCAGCATTTCAGTTGGGGTGGCTCAGAAATATAGAAATAGAGAGAAGCAGACAGAAATATGTCTCTGCACAGAGAGCAGGGACTGGGACAAAGCTGGTCTTCAGCAAGCTGATCTTTGTCTGGCCTATGCAAGAACTGTTGTCAAGGGCTTTATATATTATTTAATCTTTGCTAGTCAGGAATCAAATCTATAGCTCACCTTATTTAGCAGATCAAGAAGCTAAGTTGTCTGCCTCAAATCATCAGTTGTTTATACCAGACTGCTGTCAGAGCCATTTAAACAGCATCATCCCCAACTCTCAGAGCCGGTAACATGGTCCTACCTTAGTAGCATGCGAATCATGGAGCACTACATCCAACAAAATCTCACACACATCTCCAGAGCCATTGAGTCACCCACCTGCAGGGGTGGGACAGCCATTTGGGGATCTGTTAAAAAAAGCCTCCTGCTGTGGTGCTTGGACATAGCCTGTTATGTAAACAACTAATACCTCCTACACTGCGCCGTGCTGCACAGTACAGACAGCCTCACCAGTGCACAGACCTTGTCAAAGCACTGAAAGACAACGGGATGCTGCTGCAGGGCGCTTTTATTATAACCCTCATCGCCCTTCTGCAACCTCCTCGCAGGAGTCATGGCTCTGCCATTCTTCAAAACAGCCCCTTATTATTTAGGCTGTCACAGATTAAAATAGAAAGTTGCTATTTATAATCCCATAAGGAAATATTTTCTGCAGTTTCAGTCAGGAACATCTGAACACTAATGCTCTCGTGTTCTTTATTGCCAGCAGAAAACATACCCCCAAACACAGATCCTCATCACTCAAGGTTTCTTTCTGCAGGCAGAAGAGCAAAGCTTGCCCCCTACCCCCAAACAAAACAAACTAATAAAAACAAACTAATAAAAACAAAACAAAACTACAGAAAACACCAACACCACCACAACAAAAACAGTGCTGAGGATGCCTGACCTTCCCAAACCCTGAGATTTCTCCTCTCCCCTGTCACAGTGTTTCAGGACAACTGGATACGTTTTGCTGGGGCGCAGTGAGTTTATTCACCAGTTTTAAAATCAGTGACTGAATCTGCAGAAGTGATTCAGGTGGAAACATTTTTGGAATACAGATTCTTCTCCAAAGGCTTTTTAATCACACAGATGGTAAAACTGGGAACCACCAACACCACCAACTTTCACCTCTAAAGCAATGTGAACCCTCGTTTTCTTCCAGTACAAGTGCTCTCCTCTAAGTCTGTTGTTTCACAGCTTAAACTAGAGCCAAGAAAGAAAGACAATGCCTGCATGTTGAATGTACTCCACATGCACACATCAAAGGAGCTTGCAGAACATGCAGGATAATATAGAGGTTGCACGGTGAAACTTGAAGCAGCCATCACAACCATTCTCCTACCCTGTTATGTAGGAAGAAGAGCACTAAGGAAAGTGCCCTGTATTTAACATCAGCTCATGACTCAAATGCGCTCATTAATACAGACTGTGGCTAATCCCTTGCCCCACTCTCAGGAGATATTGTGGAGAGTGACTGGGAGGCTGCTACCTAACCTACAGCTATCTAGTGCTGCTGAGCAAGGCTCAGCACAGAAGGGTTTCCAGGTGATTCATCATGAAAGCTGTGCATGACCCAGTGAATAACAGGAGTTTTCAAAAACACCAGCTTAGAAGCTATAGGAAAAATTTTGGAACACATTTATTCTAAAGTGACATCAAGTGGCAACAGAGGCTCACATGCAAGCCTAGAGCAAAGATACAAGTCAGGCAGAGTCCCCAGCACTTCAAGGTCATATAAAAGTATCTGAACTCATTGATATATCAAATTAATCCTTATTTCTCTAAATCTTCAACTCCTTTATTTACTCTGAAACTGCCTTTTTGTTTGTGGAACTATTACATCTTACTGACCTTTTGGCCTTTAGGACCTTCAGGGCCTACTGGGCCTCTCTCCCCCTAAAGAAAAAAACATGATTAGTCAGATGGATCTTGTCATTATATAACAAAGAAGGGACCCAATCCCACAGTCACTGAGAACAACAGAAAGGTTTTCTGGTTTTAGTGGGCAGCAGGCTAAAAGTGACATGTCCTCACGAGCAATGACAGTGAAGTTGGCTGCTCAGAGGTCCCAGTCACAGCCAACAGAAGCAATTACATGATTTTTAAGAGGTATGAGATCTTTCTCAGTGTAACTATATTTACGTCCAGAATTTCTTCCTGCTCAACTGAAGAAAGATGCACACGACTAGGGTGTATAAAAATAACCACTTTGTTTTCCAAGGTTGCTTTCAAGACTATCAGCGCGATCAAAACTGAATTAAATAAAGATAAAACACCTGGGAAGATTGCCATTACCTCTACAGACATCCCACCATCTGGTTCTTTCTATGAAGTGCTTACCACCACTATGTCTCCAAGCCCTTCACAAACACGGTATTGCTTATAACTCACTTGCACAGTATCATTATTTCCAAACCCATCCAACATACCAGAAATAAAACACACTCACACTCTATACTCACCTTTTCTCCAGCAGAACAGGAGCAATTGACGGTCTTGAGGTGGGCAACTTGCTCGCTGCCAACAGTGGGCTTCACTTCCACGGGAGGTGCTTCTGTCAGGACAGTGACCTGGCACTACACCCAAACACTCAAGGTCATGATGAAGACTTTGATGCTAGAAAACTTTCTCTTCCACCCACTTTAGAGAAACCACATAGGCATTACTACACAGCTAAATATGTTAGGAATGAAATCCCACAAAAGCCATTCATTCGAGCAATAGGAGAAAATGTGGCAAAATGAACAATGAATCTCTTTAACCAAGATCGAGGGGGAAGAGTGAAAGGGGAGTGGAAGTAACTACTGAGAGCTGGGCACAGGAAACTAAGCAGCAACTGGCACTGTGTTAGCTCATCCCAAATAAAACCAGTGGGATTTGTGCTGAATATTTCATGCTGAATTTCTGTTGTTCCATCATCACTTCAGGGTTTTGTTTCCCATGACAGTTTGACAGGGAAAAAGTGACTTGGAAACTTCAAATTCCTCATACTCATCCCTTTAGAGTTCTCTTCTGGCACTGCTACTTTACCAATTATATAGCTAGGTTTGATTCACCATCATTATAAAAATGATAAACCCACACTGTCATATATTTCCTGGTTTGTGTAATAGATTTCAATGAAGAGTGTTCATGTGAAAATGAATTAATGACAAAAAGAAGCTTACTGGTCCAGAGGGAATGTCACAGCAGGTCTCCAGCTCAGCATGCCGAGAATCACAGTAAATAACCATCCGCTGAAGATCAAACTGGAAGACAAAGTGAGGCAATAGTCTCACAGACAGTGAATTATTAAAGACCACATGTCCTTTTGTTTGGATACACACAGTGCAGATGAATGCAAATAAAAACCAGATGGGGCTAAATTCATGGCGATTCTGTGACTCCTGTAGTCAATCTCTCTCTTTCTGTCTCAATAACAGAACAATATCTCAGCATTCTTCAAGAGTTCTGTGTTAATGAGCCCCTGAATATGCCCATTAAAACTGTGATGCAGGTTTTAATACAATAAGGAGCTCTGCTAATCTCTGTGTCCTGGCCAAATTCCTGTCTGGGAAGACATATTTTGCCCACCTATATCCTTCCTAGAATTTCATCTAGACATAAGGTTTGTTTTTCTCCTGTTGCGCCTTGCATCTTCTGACCATTTACCACCACGTGAGAAATGCTATTAGCACACTTAATATGCACATCCCATCCTTGTTGTGCAGCTAAGAAAGATTACCTATGTCTCTAACTACCCATCATGCATAAGTTATACCTGGTTAATGCAGCAACCAGACCAATGTGCAGGTCTCAAGTTCAATTGGAGCAAGAGCCATTTAGTATCAGATTTATTTTCCAAGGAATAGAGACTATATCATGACTCTACTCAGTTAACGGGCTTTCTTTTTTTTTTTTTTTTCCCATCTCTTGCTGTCACAGGTGGAAACCTTCATAAGGCCAGACTGGACAGAAAAATATCTTTATGCGTGTAGCTCAGCACTCATTTTGATCGTATTTATGGATGATTTTGTCTCTGATCTTAACTCTTGTGTATCCTGGGACTAGACAGAAAGATGAAATGCATTTCTCATTTTTAATCCCTTTTACATAGATATTGACAGTCTGGCATTAAAAGGCCACAAGTCTTATACACGATTAAATGCCAATCTCTTTTAGCTACGTAACACAGGTAATATTTCAGTGATGCTGCTTTAGGAAAAGGGTCATTTACAACATTAACACCCCAAAAAACAATCTCATGCTGCAAGTCCAACACTGAAAGTTACACGAGTTCTAATTGATACGTGCAGTACTTACGTCAATGGGGACGCTATCATACAAGCGTTTACCAATCACAGTCTTTCCCTGAATGTCGATATTTTCCCTGTCTTCAATAGGCAGCATCTGCACCAGTTTGCAGTCTATGTAAAGTGAGACAGCCGTTGACTGAATGCTGAGGGCAATCTTGTGCCAGCTGCGGTCAAAGAGATCACTGACTCGTGCGCTGCGGAAGACCACTCTCACGGCATCTTTGGTGAGCCCAACGGCATTGTACTCCACGGCTTTGTTCTCTCCGTCCAGACGGATTGACACCTGTAAGCAGACAGAGGTGACTTTGCTAATTAGGTGTACAGCCTCCTCCTTCCTCCTGCATGCTTTCCATTGCAACTGACACCCCAAAGACAGGGATGTGGTTAGAAGCTCATGCAAAGAAGAGAGGATGTTCTTTTGGATGAGATATGAAGTTGGATAGTGAACTTATACCTGTTCTAGTAAACAGCCAGGGCAGGGCACAGGTTTGAGCCCAAACCCTTGACCATCCAAAGCCTGTCCTCGTGAGCACACTCCCTGGTATGGTTTCATCCCATACCACCATGATGCCTCACAGGCAATGCTTAGGCATGGTTGGGTGGTAGCACACGTCAGAAACATCTCCCCAAAGGTATATCGAGAAAGCCGAGCCTGTTTTGGATCCCTTTATCCTGTGCAATCCTCCACTACTTCCCAACAGGCTCTGTGCTCTTTAGTCCCCGTCACATGTCCTCAACTATCCCACGGGGCATGGACAAATCCCTCATTTCCTGATATGCAAACAGTCTGCTCCGCTCAAGCACTACACATTATTCCAGACACTGAACTGAAAACCAAAAAACGCAATAATGATTATGCCTTAGGCTCTGAGGAGACCTAGGACCATGTTATTACACAGTGTGGACACAGACAAGCTGTGCAACTTAAAGTCAGTGCTGAAGACTGGTTCCTGGCCTAAATCATTTAATTAGAAATGAAAGAGACAATGCCTAGAGATGCAGGAAAGCTAGAAGTTTAAGGATAAATGGCCTCAAATGTCTTCCTTTCAGAGTAGAATAATCAAGTGTAACACATAAAAAATGAAGTCCTGAGTGACCACTCTTAGGCAAAGCATTTTCAAATGAGTGGAAATGAAAGTCCATTTCAAACCTGTATTAAATCATGCCACTCCATTTGATCACTGCAGAATCAATATCTCACCATTGACTCCCCCCATCTTTCTTTGTTTATGTGTCCCTGCCTTTCTCTCCCCACATTCCTAGCAACATCGTGCTACACATACACCATGTTGCAAGCTATGGAGTGGGTAAACATAGGCTTTTGAAAACATTATACCCTTAGTTCATTTACAAATTGATTTTCTCTTTTATCAAAGACAGTTACTGGCAAGCAGCCGGGAATGGAGCAGAGCTCAGAGCCTGCAGAAGCAGTGGTGCATCCATGAGCTGCAAAGCTGGAAGGCCACACTGGCACCAAGCTGTGTCTGATGGAAGCAACCCAGGGTAGGCTGCCTCAAAACCTGACACAACATCTCCATGCAGCTGGGCACCATGCTGGCTGGAAATGTCATTTCAGATCAGTGCTGGCTTAGAAGTGTCAGCAGTCTGTAAGCTAAGCAGGTCCACAAACACTTAGTGGCCAAAGTTCAAGAGACTGTGCATGAAACAAGGCTCACGAGGCTCTAAGACACTTTTGGCACCACTGTTGAAGGTGCTTTTGAAAATATTACTGAGAATCTTGAGTTCTTTTTTCTCTCCACTTCTAAGCAGCTCAAGTTTTCAGCTGCCTCCAACAAAACATACAACCTTGAAAAATATACAACCCAACCAAACCACCTTCTGCTGAAGCACACTCAAATCTCTAAGCTTAGTATAATGCTAAGAATGCTAGATAGGAACAGACAGACCTTTATTCCACTGTTAGAGCCTCATACCTGTGGTATGCCATACTTGTCAATAATCTGCCAAATATACCAGTCTTCTTTTCTGGAAGCCTTCCGGAACTTGAAGGTAGTTACAAAGGCATATTCATCAGGCAGACCTTGTGGGAATACATCCCTGGCATGGGGAGGGAAAAAGAGAGCAATGTATCAAGCTTAGCAGTGTAGAGCAGAATTTCTAAAAACTCTGCATGTCCCAGCAATGCTTCCCAAAAGTATCATGTCGTTCCCACAAAATCTGCTGTATTTGGCAGCTTAAAAAAGATGAACATGAGCTTGTGCCCTCCAGGTAGTTCTGTCCTTGAGGAGCCCTTCTCTATTCAAACAACGAAGCTCTCAAGTTAAATAAGGAACAGTGAAAATCTTCAGTCTCAGATCCATCATGTCAAAGCAATTGATTTTCACCTGAGGATTCAGTTCATGCATCCAGCAAATCATCCTGTTCTTCTCTAGATGCACTGGAGACCTCTGAAATCTGACAGTGGGCAGGCACGCCTGAAATCCTCTATAAATGTACCGAATTATAGTAACAAATACTGTGATATTTCCCCAAAAATAGGCACTACACCTCATGCCTGCCCAAGGATATTTTCCTTGGCTGGTGGCCTGGGAGAACAGAACGTTCTCAAATCACACTTTACAAATACCTTAGGCAGAAATTTGTTCATTGTGACACCATGGTCCATGTGTAAGTCTGAATTAACCAAAACCACTGGTACTGTTTGACTCAGCCCCAACATAAGAACATACCAGAAATGAGCTGGACAGAAGGGATAATTAACCCCAAATCACATTTATTTATTTATTTATTTATTTTGTCACTAAGCATAAATGGACATCTAGGAATGAGAATGAACGGAGCAAACATGCTCTCCCTCCCTCCAACTCTTTATGATTTCTCTTTATGCTCTCTTTATAACAGTGGATCACAATGAACCAATTATTTTTCTATTTTTTTTATTGCATTCATCATTTTGCAAACTTTGCTGATATTGTCTTTAAGCTATCTCTTTTCCCAGTTGAATAGTCCCAACTAACTTCATTGTTCCTAATGCCCAAGACAGCCTGCTCCTCCGATTACTCCAACATAGGCTCTTCCTAAATATCATGTCTTTGCTTCCGGACATCTGAGCAGTTCAGGCATAAGCACCCATTAGAAAAAAAGAAGAAGAAGAAAAAAAAAAAGACAACAGCAGCAGTTAGTAAAGAGCAAAACAGTGAAAAGAGTTCTCTTAAGGAATACTCAACACAGTCCATTGCTATGCAGAAACTGGCACGTTAATACAACAGCATGCAAAGCTAGAAGCTGTTACTGGAGTTCAAGGCAAAAATCTAATCTTCAGCATTTCCAGAATGCTTTGTTTTACGTTTACAGCAAGGGTTGAAGGCCAGAATATTCAATCATCTTTTAGTCAGTGCTTTGAATTTCCTGTATTTTTAGCCAAGTTTAAATTTCAGAACAAGTATTACTGTGATTTTTTTCATTTCTGTAGTTTTTGCTATACAAAAAAAAAAAAAAACAAACAAACAAACAAAAAAAAAAAACAAACAAACAAAAAAAAAAACACATGGAGACTATGCATCATTATAAGCTGATCTTCCAACTGGGGGCACAGGCACCTTCTGGATTCTTCCAGCACAAGAGAAAACTAAACCAGCTCCTTCCCTTTGGAGAGCAGACAAGGCTGTCTTATTTCTCAGTAATAGGTATTCATGAACCATCCCTCCCTGGTCACAGATCCACCTCATGCCAGCATTCATCTCTCCCCTGGGACACAAAATAACCAGACATTCCCTCCCTTCACGACGAAACAAGAAGCCTGTCAGTTGTCACATGGCAGAGCTGCCATGGAGAACAAAACTGGCATGACTGAGGCACTGAAAACCACCAAGAAAAACTAGGGGATATTTGGCAAGAAGGAGCCAAGTTGCTCACATCAGCCCTCCCAAGAGGGCACCCAGCCAGGTCTCTTGAACTGTTGACATGCCCTGGTGCAAATTTCCTGTCAAATGACTTTGGACACTCATTATTTCCATGTTTGTCAGAGAAGAAGAAGCTTTTCTTGGCTTTTAACATCATCAACAGATCAAGAAACTTCAGCAAGGTGGAAGGTTGACAGTTGAAAAAGCATTTCTTATTGCTGCATCCTCTTGAACATTTCTACATGAGAGTGCTGTTTGTATGGGGATTTCCCTGTGACTCAGCTCCTAAACCTCTGCTGTTTCAGAATACAAGCCTAGTGCATTTATCTTCACTCACTCCTCACCACCTACCTTCATCATCACAGCCAGGTTTAATGGGCTGCCTCCCCACCCATCTTTTTAGGATTCTGATTCGCCTTTTGGGCACAAGATAGCCCTGCTGACCTACTCTTTGAGCTACACCCCACCACCAAATCTAACCACCTACTGAATGAAAGCAAAGCAGAGAAATGGTTTCTCAGTTAACCGCCAGGTAGCACAAGGTGGCAGTTAGAGGCCTGGGGGTGCTTAGCTGTCCTGATACATAACACGTTTGCTGTCATCACATCAACAGCAGCCTGACTCTTGCTTTCCATGGTGCCTTTCCTCGTTGCTTTTACAACTCCACCTATACAGGTGTGCTTCATTCCTAGTACAAATTTAAGGCAGTGTCTGTAACTGTGGCTTCAATGCCTTGCTGAGCAGGTAGGTATACAAGCATGTGGTTGAAGTTAATCCCTTGAGATAATACTGTGTTGGGCCTGACAGCCTACAACCAAATCTGGAAGAGCTGATTGCTGGACTCTCGAGTTCAGACAGTCTCTCTGGATACTTCTGATCTGGAAACAGGAATATCACCATGCAAGTTTAAATTCAGAAAAAAAAAAAAAAAAAGAAAAGAAAAAGAAAAAAAAGTGGTTTTCAGATGCTAAATGCCCACAGAAATAACTGAGAATTAGGTACCTAAATATCCTTGTGGGTCTGGCCACACCTCATCACACAGAGGCTGACAAATGGTCCATTGGGTTGACTTACACTGATAGAAAGATATAATGACCTATTACCTGTCAACTTCGACTGATTTTTTAAGGTGCTGGAGAACTGACTGCAAGTACAGAAAAAGGCTTCCTGCCAAAAGCGAACCTAAAAACACTCTTATTGCTCTGAAGATAGCTGTTTCTGAAGTCCTTGGTCTTTGCATCTTTTACAGAGACGCATTACTGCATAAATAACAGCACCTCTTTTTATGAGCTTTCATTTCTTTCCTCACTAAAAAGCGATCTCCATTTAGAAGCCCAGCTTTACTTAGGAATCTAAGGGCAGGAATTGCTGTCCCCAGATATGTTTTACTTCCTTCTTTCACTCAAGGCTGAATTGAACTGATGATCCATATTATGGAGCTTTGCTGGATGGCTGGTACCTACAGGGAGCTCTCTGCTGGCTCCTTGGCCTATAAGTCTGACAACAGGATGGATTGCAGAAGAGCTCATTATAAAACTCCAAGAAATGGGAATCCTCCAGTGCTGCAGGTTGGTCTAAGAGTTAATTAACCCATCTCCAAGGTCAGGTGAAACACAGCTTCTACAAAGAGATTGTAATGACCAGGCAGGAGACTCTCTTAGCCATTTTCTGTTTACTCAATATATCCCCCTTCTTACATGCTTTTGTTTGGCATAAGAGCCTACACCTGTAACGATCAGAGTAATATCTTACACTTATAACAATAATACAAAGGAGAAAAATGAGATTATTGGTTCTCATTTCAGACATTTAATGTAATAGTTATTAATAAGGTGCTTGCACTTGGTGACGAAGGGACATAATTAACGCACCTGGAAAATCTGACCATTTTCACCTCAACTAAAAAAACATTAACCACTAAGTAGGAAAAGGAGGAGGAGAAGCAGAAGAAGAAGCAGTAGCAGCAGAAGAGGAGAAATGAAGGGAAGGGAAGGGAACATTACAACATACACATGACCAAGAAGAAAATAATACTCAGAAACTGGGGAGGACAACACTGTGCTAATGTAAGAGCAAACAGATCATGACTGAAAGCCAAGCCAAGCATCAAGAAGTTTTGTGAGGTGGCAGCTGGGATAAGGACCAAGCCAGGCTAAAATCAGATCAGGCAAAAGGAGATTGAGGGATATACATTGCAGAAGGAAGGCTTTGGAGTTAGGACCAGAGGAAATAAATGGAGGACAGAACAGGATAGTGAGCCAAAATCTCAACATTAGCTAACACAACAGTGCAGAGAAATATGCCTGAGTAACCAAAAACAGAAATCTGGGGCACAGAAGATCCACTGAGGAACCATGAGCAAATAGCAAGAAAGCCCCAGCTACCTGAGCAGCGGGAATAAGAACTAGCTAGACTTGTGGACTAGCCTTCAACCAGCTAGAGAGACTGGCCAGTCCTGCAGTGACCAGGACATTGATTTCATCCTGTCTGTTGCATTTGATCAGTCGCAGGGTGCCTCACTATGAACAGGAAGAAAGTTCGTGGGTATAGGCTCCAGATCAGAAGATGAACAGGCACATTTCCCATGCAACTGAGCTGGTACTTTGTAAAAGTACTAGTGCTTATATAAAATGATACAAATCCTTTAAGCAGATAATAAAGTGAATTAAATATATTACTCAGTTAACGATTTTGTGTCTAATTATGAGATGTAGCTATCAGTTGCTAAATGTTGCTTGAGGTTATCTGCAAAATAGGACAGATGTTTTTGTTTTGTTTATTATTCCAGTTATCGGTTTTGTTCAGCCTTATGAGATTTCATTTTCTGTGAGCAATGACCCTATATGCACCATCTCCGAATCCTGACTTCCAACAAGTAAAAAGAACCAAATATGCAGACACCTTCCGCAGTGACATATCCATTTGGTTTCATTCCCAAACCAGAGGAGTATGGAAGTTAAAATGTAAAAGGCTGAAAACAGAAAAAAAATAAAATAAAATAAAAATCTTTAGTTCTATGTTTCTGTTAATCATTTAAAAGGAAGCTTAGTCATTTCAATTCACTAATTTAGGATACTTTACTTCTAATTTTCAAAATAGGCAATTGGCCAGAGTTCATTGTAATGGAAAAAAAAAAAGACTGGGCAAAAAAATGTCCTACTTATTTTAAAAACAACACGAACAAATAAATGAATGCAATCTGAGCAGATGGAGTCATCATAGCTGGTTGGTCTGGCTTTGCTTCCTCAGTCTTTCTGGGGGAACCTCAACAGCAAAAACAAGAACAAAGTGCTTCAGCTCTTAATTTCTAAAAGCAGTGCAAATGGACAGCTCTCTATAATCCATGGAAACTTGTTCCAGAGGCTAATTGCATTCATTAAAAGCGTGCATTTCTTCTAAGCTGTTTTTTGATGATGTTAACAGGTAGGAACTGACTTTCAATCTACCACTATCCATTGCACCAAAGACCCTCTACTAATCTTTGATTCCCCAAAGGTGCTTACAAGTTGTGATCACCCAAGTTGTTAACTTCTTAATTTTACCTGACTGTATTGTGCTTGAGTTTCTCACTATTCTTGCTTCCTGATTCTTTAACCTTCCATTCATTTCATTCTTATCTATTGAATTATGGACACAAAGACTGGGCAAAGAAGGGATGACAGAGTTCATTGTAATGGAGATAGTTAGCTCATACTTGCAAGTTCCTGCTTATACACCGGAGGATTGCATTAGTCCTGTTTCCCAGAGCTCCAATTCAGTAGATCATCACTCCCAGAATTTCTTAAGCAGAAGCTGCACTTCCCTCTTCCCTGCCTCGAGGGCTACTTTCTACATAGCCCTGGTGGTAACTCTCTCCAGTGATAAGAGTACTCTACTGTTTGTTATTGTTGTTATTACAAGCCACAGCAAGCAAGGATTTTACCCACAAGCCGCTGCAAGAGGAAAAAAAAAAAAAAAAAAAAAAAAAAAAAAGTTTATTCCCTTCCCTGCACACACCAGCTATGTATATACTACTTGTCAAGACCAAAGTGCCTTAGTTTGTTGGCCTTCTTCCAGTTGATGAATTTACATACCCTGAGACTTGACATCATTCGTGGGCATTCAAGCAAACAGTTTTCCGTTCAATATACCATATTTGGACTTTTTTTTAAGACATTTTATGTTTATATAGAGAAAGAAGGAGAGGAGAGAAGAGCAAATCAATCCAGGTGGGCTACGGGATGAAAAAATATTGTGAAATCAAGCAAATGCAATTCACAGGACAATCTCTAAGATGCAGTGAGCTAAATAAAAGAGCCCAAATTGAAAACAAACAAACAAACAAACAACAGAAAAAAAAAAAACAGCCTTCATAAGAAGGGAAAGAATTACCATTGATTTTTTAAGCTGAAGTTCAAACCAGCAGAGTGAAATTTACTGCAAAGATGTTAATGATGACAATTCAATCTATGGCTTGTGGTTACTCAGTGAAATTATGCACTCACTCTTTTCAAGGCTAATACTAGCAGGACTCAAATGACAACCCAAAGAGAAAACAGTCTGATAGCCTATGACACAACTGGCAGCCTCAGGTTATAAAAGGCTCCAGGGACCAAACCGATGGTGACACAGGATTAAAAATTGCTCATTCTTTTACGAGGCCAAAAACCTTATTAGCTAACTGATAACAGCATCTACTGCAAACTGGTCTCTTGCAATTAACCAATACATATTAACGTATACTGAACTGCAGCTTTCACCAGAAAACCCACTTGAACTCAGAGAATCACCGTCATTATAGAATTCACAATGACGGGAGTTACTTTGGTAATTTTTAGAAGAAAAATGTTAGAAGATACACTATGGTGCCACAAATGACATTCAGATTACGAAATGTATTATTTGCTAATATTTCTAAAAATATCTGAAGTACTCTGGTGCAAATGAGCCTTTAGACAGTTTTACATTGTCTCTAAAGAGCTTAATGACAAAATACTCAGCATCTTCTGAAAGCCAAAAAAGGACTGCAAATATGTTCAAGTTTGCCTGAACTGCAGTTCCTTATGGTCAGAACAATTCCACAACTGTTAGACATTGTATTAGTCTGTCATTATCTTCACTTTGGAATTAATTTTCACCTTACATATGTGGCAAAAGGACAGAGGAGCAAAAGACAGCAGGAGTTTCTTCCAATTACGTAGAGTTAGTTCACAGAGCTTGTCAGATCCCAGAAAATACTGGACTACTGGATCTATTTTCTTAAAACTTGAGAAATCTTAAATCTTTACTTTTTACCTAAGAAAACTTAAATCTTTACTTTTCCTACTTAAAATACTTTTGTCAAAATGAGTGGTTGAGTCACCATCCCTGGAGGTATTTAAAAGACATTTAGATGTAGAGCTTAGTGATATGGTTTAGTGGAGGACTTGTTAGTGTTAGGTCTGAGGTTGGACTCAGTGATCTTGGAGGTATCTTCCAACATAGATGATTCCATGATTCAAGATGGTTGGACTTGACAGTCTCGAATGTCTTTTCCAACCTAGATGATTCTCTGATTCTATATCTCAATGGGAAAGCTACCAAATATTCCTTTTAGAGTCTACTTACTAAGCCCTAATTTATTTTCTGACTATTTTCATACTTCTCACAACCATTGAAATACACCAAGACCAGATCATTCTCTACCAGGATGGAGCCTTGAGTTGGTACAGAGGATCTCAAGCACCTTTTATAAATTCTGTGCCAGAAGGACTGAAAAAGCTGATGAAACCAGCAGAATATTTGTAGGTACTACATACTTCACAGTAAACCTAGAGGAACCAAACAACAAAAATCAGAGTCTCAGATGAAAATGAAGTGAAGGATCGGGGTACTCACTCAGTTTTCTGAACAACAGGAAAACTTCCAAGTCGCACGTAAGAGCTCTGAATTCCATTTTCTTTCATTCCAAAGATCTGTTTCACGCTGAATGAATCCATCAGGTCAAATCCTGTCCATATCAGAAGTACAAATACAAGGCATTGATCAGGCTGCTATATAAAGCAAAGGAGAGCAGTGAGGAATGTCTATAACTATACTTAGGTTATCTTAGCCCACAGATGTAGCACTTCAGAGATTAACCTTCTTGCTGGGAAAAGCCAGGAAAAAAAAAAAAAAAATCATGTGGCCTAATCTGCTTAGCCCAATATCTCAAAACCAAGCTCAGAGTCAAAATGTAAAACCAAGCTTTGCAGAAATTAGAATGAACTTCTCCAGAAATCAACAATTAGTGTTTGCATTGCCACAGCACCTTGAAAATACTGTATAATTCATTAATCCCTGTAAAGTCTAAGATAAGGCTGAAAAATGCACGTGAGCAGACTGAAATACTTACTGAAAATTGCTGGTCCAAGACACTTGTCTGCATACACTTTTCTTATAATTTTAATACAACCTAGTCCAATCAACTCATCATTACTATGAGTGGTTAGTCTGGACTGCAGACACTTGTGTCAAGCTTCTGACTTTGTTCTGACAAGACTTATTAGCTCAAGTAGAAGTTATTTATGTGGGTTTATGCATCTCCAGCACCGATGTGGTCCCAGCTACAAAGAGCCCATGATTTTGTGACACAAAGTCCCAAGTACTAAGCCCTGCCAGGGACAAAGAGGGTACAACTGTGCCATGCTCCTGAATGCATCTAGACCCTGGAGCTGCAGTCGTTCATCTATTCTGATTTTAGCTCCCAACTGGCTCCATAGGATGCACATCCAAACTAATAGCTGCTCCCAGAAACAGACATACTGTGGAGTTAGAGGCAAAGACAGTGCAAAAGCCAGGCTGAGAGTGACTTAGGAAAGACTGAGGACTGGAACAGCTTGCCCAGAGGTTGTGGAGTCTCTCTCCTTGTGGATCCTCAAATGCTGCCTGGACGTGGTCCTGGGCCACCCTGCTTGAGCACAGGGTTGGAGCAGATGACCAGGGGCCCCTTACAACCTCAACCATTCTGTGATGCTGCAATTCTGTGGCTTAAAACAGAACCTATGTCTTCGTTTTGGCTATTCCAGCATCTCCTTCCCCTCTCACACACAGGACTGCACATATAATATCCCGTGGATGTATTCCAACACATGAAACTGGTGACATTAGAACAGCTTATTTTAGTAAATTGATTTTAAACTATGATGGGAGTTTCAACTTTGATCAATTAGTGAGCTCCTAAATCTTTTTCAGAATTGACAAACATTTTTGTGTGGTGAACTTAAGCCTTAAAACTCTTGGGCTTCTTAGTTCCCTTTGTGAATCTTTTCCACTGAAAGCCAGAGCAGGACTTCAAAACTGCTGCAATAGGAAAAGGCACCTGCCTAATGATATCATTTCTCAAATTTATAGGAATAAATAGGTGCAAAAAAAAATTGTGGTCCAGCCTTCAGGCAGATCAAAATGTGACAGCAGACAGCAAATAAAGCACAAAACTTCTGACATGGAGCTTTTTCTAAAGAAATTGCTTTTTTTTTTTCTGAAGAAATATAATCTTAATTGTTTGCAAAGACAGAAATGGTTGTCTGGTGCCAAGTTGAGGCCTTTTGTATTACAGTAACTTTCTTGGCTGTCAACAGCTTTTCCCTCCTGCCCACTCTATTTTCAGCTATTACTGGACTTTCAGGAGGGCAAATAGGCAGTTAAGATGCTCCAGGGCCTCATGGCTCCCCCTCATAATCACCTCTGCAGCAACGCTAGTGATACACCCTCCTGACATGCAGTAATCAGCCACGATTGCGGCTATAAATCGCAGCAAATAGACCCTACCAGAACACGAGAGCTCCCTGCTGGCTATCATATGAAAAACAGTATGAGTCGCCCACATAAACTCCCCCATAGCTCATTTCGCCATGAAATACATATCCTTCATCTACAGCAGCTGCAGAAAAGTGAGGAAGGCAGCTGAGCTTTGCTGGTAAGAGCCCGTACTGGCAGGCAAGGTAAATTGTTCACCGTTCACAGGAGCTAAGGTGTGAATGAATAAGGCTGAAAAGCCATGTCACAGTGTCAAGTCACAAGAGTACAAAAGTCATGGAGAACTGCTCAGCCCATGGAGCTTGTAAGGCTCAACATTGTTCAGGTACACAAGTACAAGATAGAGTGACAAGGATTTCCTGCTAAATTAGCTCAGAGCCAAACTTAGTCTCATCTTTCTCTAATAACTCAAGCTAACGTTTGTAACATGCATATCACAAGCAACTGTTGAGGTGTGCACACTGGCATGTTTTTACAATGGATATAAGCCAAGAGTCAGGTTTATTCCATCTCTCTCTCTCTTTTTTTTTTTTTTTTTGAGATTCCTAAACAACAAAATGAAACAAAAACAAATATTAGAACTATTAGAACTATTTTGCAAGCAGAATTCACAGTACTGAGGATAGGTCACACGCAGCTTACAGTGTCCATTTGCATTCAGGATTGAATAAAGCACACCAGTTAATCACAATACCTTTTTTAATACTCAGGCTATCAATTGACAAATAGCAAATTTCTTGATATACTTTTATTTAGAAATGAATGAGGATTGTTCTTTGAAAATTCAAAGTGCCATGTAGTCTCATGGTTAAGTTGAGCCCTAGATGTGTCAGAGTGCACACCCAAAACCGGCAAATCCTTTTGTCTTAATAACACCATAATTTTGCTCTGTATCAAATTCAGGTATTGCCTCTAATTTCCTTAGAGAGAGCTATGAAACAAATTCATGTTCACAGAGCATTTCACACGGAGCACTTCATCTGGCTAAAGGTCAGCTCTTTAGACAGTGTAATAACATAGATTCTCAGTTAGGCAAAGAGGGTTGAATACACGCACTTCTAGGGAAAAATTCATCTCATGCTAAAACAGTGCATGTTTGTCTCCATTGACATAAAGAGAGCTTCGGATGCTCAGTCTGCATGCAAAACCTCACCTAGTAAATGTCTGTAGCTGGTGAGACGACTCACACTCTTAGCTATTCCATTGCCAACCAAAGCTGAGGAGTTAATGGACTTTCAATTGTCCATTACCTCAAGGATTTCAGTAGCGTTACAGAAAATTTGGCATCAGGCCATGCACTAAACAAAGAACTGTGTGATGAGAATGAGACACACCTCATCTAATTTTAGCTGTCCAAAATGGGAGACATCTGATGTATGTAGGTTGCCTCACTATCCTTGTGGGTCAGCAAAGACATACGGCAGTATCTAGGTAGGAAACTCATCACATCTGTCTTGGGCCTATCTAAAGACAGGCCAAATGACTATTTGGCAGTGCCTACCTTCTTCCATTCACTAGAATGGAAGCCCATACAGACCATAATTTTCAGACCACTGAAGTGAGGTATTTCCCACCTATTGAACATACTGTCTTCTTTTTTTTTTTTTTTTTTTTTTTTTTTTTTTTTTTTTTTT
>CM021732.1:153861145-153877557 GCA_011075105.1 Heteronetta atricapilla
AAAAAAAAAAAAAAAAAAAAAAAAAAAAAAAAAAAAGAAACGGTTCTTTAAAAAAAAATAAAAAAAGGAAAAAAAAAAAAAAAAAAAAAAAGAAGAAGAAGAAAAAAGTTACCATGCCATATTCTGAAGTTCAATGATGCATTTTTAGCCACCTGTGTCTGGCAATTAGCTACTTGGAGTCAGAGTGTAGATGAGGGTTATGATTTTTCTTTTACTGTATCTAAACCCTTGGCATCCTTATTTTCCAAAATACTCTAGGTGGAAAACAGTTACTCTTTCTGGACAGTGAAGATGTGTCTCAGTCCAGGGCTGGGACAGAAGTAAGTGCAAACACTGAAGGTGAAACCTACTGCTTTACTAAACACGTGTTGCTGTCATTGTTATAGTAGCCATCATCTGCTACAGCATTTTTTCTGTTCCTGACATTCCTTCCATCACAGGAAATGAAATTCTGGCAAGAGCTGATAGAACCTTAGATAATTTGGGTTATTTTTAGGGATAACTGAATTCTCCATCTCCAAAGCTCTTCCACTACTTTAAAATTACCCATATCCATAACAGTGCATCAGTGCCCTAATCACTGGGCAATAAAAGTAGTATTTAGGAGGGTGATGTTGTGCTCTGATGTTATTACAGAATCATGAAATGGTTTGAGTTAGCTAGAATCACCTCCCTCGACCTGCTGCCCATGCTGCTCTTGATGCAGCCCAGGATATGGTTGGCTTTCTGGGCTGAAAGCACACGTTGCTGGCTGATGTCCCATTTTTATTCACCATTACCCTCAGGCCTTTTCCTGGCTGTCAACAAATAAGAGATTTCCAAAGACTTACAATGGATAAGAATTCTATCTTCTTGCCCTGTTTTATTCCCCAGTAGTTCACCTCTCCAGCAAAACCAGAGAAAGCAGCATCTTATATTCTGCATAGATATTTCATCCCACACCCAGTATTCCCAGCTCAACAGTTTGATTCAAAAGCAGCATCCAGCAGCTGTTATCTGACTTATTCCCAGAGCATTAAGGACTGCACCTGAGGAGGAGTAAGCCAGAGAGATTTACTCCCTGCCCACAAACCCTGCGTGAAGCAGTGTGGTGAGCAAATGGGTTGTACGAGTCCTTAAAATTAATTTGCTACATTTAAAAGCAGATTGTAAGAGAATTTTGGAACTATACAATTCTCCAAAGCCTATATATTAAAGGGCCTCAAGAGTGTTTTAAAGAAGTTCTTGCTATTAACCAATTGCCCTTTGTTTCCACAGATGCTACAGTTGAGATTTAAGCAGCACTTCATGACGATCTGACTCTCTTCCCATGAGATCCACTGGAATTTTAATATAGCCTCATTGGGAAGAGCAGGTAAAAGTTCTAATGTGCTTTCTAATGAGGCACTGTTGAAGCAGAAGAAACAGCTCTTACAGCATGAAGATGTTATTTCAGCAAGCTGAGTATCTTCCACGTGATACTCCAGAAAGTATCTGAGAAGATATTCTATATGGTCTCAGTTTTACAACCATAATAAAGCAGACATACCCAGATATATGTTGCCACCACTCAGGCTGCTGGTTTAGTGATCCTGGTTTGCTTTCTATGCATCATGACACTGGGAGAGACAACTTCTACTTTTTGCTTTTGCCCAGCAAAGAAGCCAGCCACAACAGCCCCATGCAGATGCCAAAATGAACTCAACCTCAGCTTGAGCTTCAGTCCACATTTGGGATTACCAGAAGCAGGAGCATTGTTTGAGGGATATCGCATTGTTTTACGTCAAAAAGGTGCAAGCAGGGGAAGCAGCAAGGCAGATGAGCAGGTGGTCACCAGGCTGAACTACAGGGCTACTCTTTTTTGCAAACATCAGCCTAAAGCTTTACTCTAAAAAATAGGGATCAGAAACAATCACTTCATGCCCTTACACAGGAAGGGAAAGATAACCTTTCAGGAAAGATAAAAGGGTCATAAAATGAATAAGAAAATGAGACCACAGAGGTGGTACTAGAGAGAAAAAGAAAGAGGTCAAAGTCATAAGCAAGTAGGTGAATACCCACCCAGATACAGACAGACACCTGGTAGAATCTAACCCGCAGCCTGTTGTAAGAGCAGGAAATAAATACATGTCTACAGCAGCTGTCTCTAAGGCAGCGCCTTTCAGCACCTGATCCCATGTTAATAACACGCCACTTTATTTCATGCACTGTTCTGTTTATCTACACCAGCCCACTCATCCTCTCTTATCTGTTTGACTCTGTTTTCGGACAGCAGCAAGTGGCATATTGAACGACACTGAAAGCTGGTCTTGACACTGAACTCTTTGCCTCTTTGCTGAAGGCTTTTCTGTGTAGAAGTTATTCTCCATTTTCTCGATGATGGACATTTGGCTTAGTTCCATGGGCCCTCTTTCAGCTCCTTTCCTGCTCCAGTGATTTACAAGATTAAACAGGGGTTCATTATTCCTTTGATGTCCTTGTACGCCAGATAGGCTTGCACCAGCTGAACTTACCAGGACTATTTGTATTAAGCTCTGATTTTAATTATTTCCTCTATTTTGAAGCCCTCCTTTGAGTTCTTTGGGAGCTGAGGTGCCCTGTGTTCCTCTGAAAATCCATAAAATGGACTAACCGCAGGGTAACAACCACTTGGGTTAGCAGCAGGGAGGGGAGGACTCCACACTCATTTGAATGAAGTTTATGCTGGCAGTGGACCCAAAAGGACGCTGCATATAGCTGAGAAGATCAGCAGCATCTAAGTGCTTATGAGAGTGGCAGGACTGGTGAACTCAGTGTTACCAGCAACAATTCCTACTGTTTGCTTGTCCAAAAGACTACCAGGGTTTTCAGGCTGTAAAAAGGTATCTGAGCAAAAACATTTTACTAGGGTATAACCTGCTAGATTCTCCTCACACTTCTACTGTCTGAGCTATATGAAACCTCATCAACAGGTTAGTCATGAAAGTAGAAGTATTCCTGTTAATTTTAGGTGCTGCAATCAAGGCCTAATATGACTGCAGTTAGGGACTGCTCTCTAAGACACTGGGCTGGTTGCTTCATGCCAGATGATGAGTATGAAACAGATTAGACCTGTAGGTAATCCCAAAACTGACCACAGCAGTCATTGGAGACCATCTGCATCAGACAGGCTGATTTATCTCCAAGCATAGGAGGAGGTTCTTGAAATTGTATATACACCTTCTTCCCATCTTATTTGCACAACGGCAAACACACTTGCAGTGACAAATCTAGGAGATGCTTTTTCCAGTCCCTTCTTTTCAGCAATCTCTTTCTGAAGTAGGAATAATCAAAACTATCTGGACCGAGAAATATCTGGCAGATACATCACCATTCTCCAAACTATTGATCTTTTTATAGCCAAAGGATTGGTTGCTTCTTGGCCTATGAAGAGTCAGAAATTGAATTTATTTCTCTTTTATCAACCTCAAAGACACTGCAGTAAGAAAAAGTCCTGGCTTGTTTACCTTCTGGGAGAAAGCAAATGCTACTAGTTTAAAAACAACAACATGAAAAAGACTACAACCTTTGGGGATAGATATTTTTTAAATGTGCAGATATCTGAATATTTCATGTGCGTATTTCTGTGCATGGTTAACCCATGTAAGTATTTAATGTGAATGCAGAAGTCAAAATTTGTTACTGCTGGAATTCAGACCAGAGAAAGCTTTAATGGGGACTGTTCAGCTTTTACAAAATATTCCAGTTTTCTTCCTGCAGTAACAAATCCTAAAGTAATTTCAGCATTTGTTCCCCATTTTTCCTGATGTCTTTGAGTTGCTAAGCTGGGCTACCTGTTCCAGCACAGATGATGTATAATCTGCAGGATGCTTCTGTTCATAAACTCAAGTGAAATCATCACAGGTCCCCATCCTGGATAACTGGGGGATCTGGACACTAGACATGCCTTGCTGTACACCTAACACACAGGTTAGAGCTAGCCCATAGGACTGTAGTAGCTGCAGTTACAACTCACAGATTATTTATTGGCAACCATTTGCTTACTTGAGCTGTTTTTCTTGGAGTTACTGGGTACTAAAATGTCCTTGAACAGTGGTGAGTCAATTGGTGACTTTTGAAAACCTTCAAAGTTCTTTTAAGTGTGATAACTAGGCTATATTTCTGAGATTTGCTACAGTCCATAGCCTCCTGGAAAGCAAAGCTGGAAGTGATTTCCTAAGACTACCTCCACAGCTATCCCATCTACCAGCCTGGAGGACGAATCCAGCCCACAAAGCCCATCCAGTTTCTCCAGCTCATACGATACTGACTCTTGGACAACATGTCAAATGCTACTTTTCCTGCTTGCTTCTCGTGGATACACAGCATCTATAGCCAGATACATTTGTCCCAGAAGCCAGGCTTCAAATACACCTCTCCAGATTATTCTAGAATGGAGATCATAGAATCATAGAAGCATTCAGGTTGGAAAAAGCCTCTAAGATCATCTGGTCCAACCTTTAACCTAAAGTCCACCACTAGGTCATGCTACTGAATTCTAAATCTCCACGTTTCTTGAAGACTTCCAGTGATGATCATTAGCACTTAAGGCAGTGCTGATCACACTTTACCAAATTATATATGGGGACTTCTTGGGAAAATATGGGAGGGAAGGAGGGAAGAAGCTCTTGACCTCCTCCCCGCTATCATTGCCTCATGGGTGGTCATTGAAAAATGTGACAGCAAAGTGACTGCACCATGGCACAGGAAAACTCCATCCTTCTCCCTCATCTCTCATAACTATATCCAGTCTTGTACATATGGTTACACCACTGTGGATTGAGTGGCTGGTGTCTACATGAATAGCCAGCTTCAAGTTTGCTGCAAAACTGTGTGCATCTACTGTCTGAAGTCAGTGATCCACTACAGAGCTCTGCAGCTATTTCTGGATTCACCACTCGCCTCTCAGTGGATTCTCAAGGAGATTTAGAGACAGATAATGCAGTGTACCAAGTGCAAAGGGAGGGCAGAACGCTGTGACAAGAGCACTTTTGCCCCCTGAAGGACATGGATCTAACATGCTCCTTCTGCAGGTTCAACAGCCTGGATGCTCCAGTTCTCTCCTGCTACCACGTTTTAATATAAAAAATATAAATAGTCCCAGGAATATTGTAATTAGCTGGTCAGTCACTGGCATCTCTGGAATGCAGACCCTGTATGGCAAACCACAGGACACTGGAGACATGCTGACAGTTAAACACTGTCGTTACGGTCTATAATTGTAGGCTACTAGTTTTACAGCTGGTGTCTTTATAGCAGAATGCCCAAATGTCTTTTATAGAGCTACAGAAAAACACAGAGATCATAAATACGCTGGCATTTTCCTCATCTGCACATGAAGGTTTCAGAGATGGGGAAGAAAGTTAGACTGCTGAGGTCAGTCTGTGGCACAACCTGTAATGCAATTTCTGCTGTTCTTCATACCATGGCCTTTGTGACTACTTGGGAGATAGAGTCACGGCTTTGATGTTTCCTCCTTGCCCCATTAACACCATCCAGCGTGGCTTGTACGTGATGCATAATGTTATGCATAGGTTGGAAGCATCCCTCCCCAGGGTTAATTTTTCTTAGCATTTTATGAAAAATGGTGCAAGTAGTTCTTTACTTCTGTGGCAGATTCACTCTGGAATTAGGAAGCGGCACCTACTAAGTAGCGTTATCTCCTCTGGTGGACAATGTCGAAGGCCAGAGCTCAGCTCATTTTTACATCTAGGGATCGTGCAGATTTCTGCAACCAAATCCCATGTCCTGCAAGTCTAGTTGAATAGACAAATAATTCAAATGTGAAGTTTTAAAACCTCATGAAGTATAATTCATTTTTCAATAGCTTGGTAATTCATGTGTTGTTTCAATGTAATATAACGGTTCATAAAACTACACAAGGGGTACATCTTCAGGGTGCAAAATGTTATCATTGTGTTTTCCTGCCTGGTCACGATTCGTAGCAGGCTATGATCCCTTGTTAAATGCTGATGGGACCAAAATAACAATATAGAAATATAAGAGAGATTAAGTATTACAACTGTGGTTTTATTTTGAATATATCAGGGCAGATGAGTTAAACCCTCTTCTGTTTTCTTTTTCCTTCTTGATAAAAAAAAAGAGCAAAAAACAAACAATCAAAAAAAAAACCTCATGGTACCCACAAGGAAAGAAATTCATTTTAAGTATCATTAAGCATTGCTTTAAAATATCAGACTTTCTGGAAGAGAAACAGTGTTTATCCTGGTATCTTAACCAGATTTCTCTCTTTCTTTCAGAATTC
Source organism: Heteronetta atricapilla (assembly GCA_011075105.1). Classification (NCBI taxonomy): domain Eukaryota; kingdom Metazoa; phylum Chordata; class Aves; order Anseriformes; family Anatidae; genus Heteronetta; species Heteronetta atricapilla. The sequence goes on from CM021732.1 coordinate 153,867,408, forward strand.
CCAGTGTGATTTCTAATGCATGCAGAAACATTTATATTCAGAATTTACGTGTTATGAACTGCTCAGCAGATGCTGCTTCACTTCGCTGCCAAAATTTGTATCGGCAATACAGTAAAGCTGCCTATATATCCTTACCTCATGCAGTCATATTTCACTGTGGCAACCCTCACTGGATGCTACAGCTTGTGATTTTTCATTTAAATGCTGTGATACCAGAGGGTCAGCATATGGCCCTCTGCTATGAGAAGCAGCCCTGTCCATTGCTGTTGATTTGTCTCCATTACTGTTACTTCACAGCTGGTTCCAGGACTTCATATCTCTGTCAGTGTGAAGCCTTCTTCTAATGCCTTACCTGAATGTATTTCTTAAACAGCTGATACCCATTTTTTATGATACTCTTTGTCCTTTAGCTTGAGTGATTCCCCTATCTCTCTCCATCTATTCCCCTGATCTATTTGTGGAAGGCATTCATACCTACCCCTTCCACCTGCATGCTGCAGTTTTGCAATCTCCTGTTGAAAATAGGCTCTCTGGCTCCTGAACCCAAATTAGCTCCTCGAGACCAAACCCATCTTTCCTGACCAAAGAAGTCCAAGCATGCTCTTCTAGATAAGCTACAAACAAAACCCTGTCCATTCACATGAATTTCTCCCTATTTCTACAAGACCTACTTTATCCTATCCAATAATGATCATTGCCTTTTTCTCCAGCTGTACAGCACTGTGGCTTACAACCATCTGCTAAGACACCATCAAAAAATAAGGGTTTATGGCACAGATTCCTGGTCCTGATCCCTAAATCCCATAATGCATCCTTTGAAGAAATTGTCCCAACTCAGTTAGAAAGTCTCCAAGTTTTTGAGACAAACCAGTTTCTCCTGCATGATAGCTTGATCCTAATTCATATTGTGAATATTCACAGAGAAGACCTAAAACTGGACCTGAGGAGGTCCACCACTGTCTAACCCTTGGGCTTGTTATTCCCTTTCCTAGAAACTCCATCTTTACTTCCCTGCTAGCCATCTTCTGTCTCATTTTACAACTTTTATTAGTATCTATCCTTTTTAATTTTAGCAATTATTTTCAGTACAGTACTCCGGCAAATGCTTGCTGAAGTTCAGATAAAGGAGATTAGCTTAGTTCTGTTTGTCTAAAGAAAAAAATCACCTGTCTTTTGAGGGGAAAGTATCAGTTTAGTCTGCTGGTTCTCTTCCAGCTCATAGCATCCTTTTTCATGTAGTTATTCATTTGGTTGTGCATGGGCCATGCTCTCACCTGCACCCCTACCTTCAGCCTCAGCCCTAACAAAATTCCACACATCTTCCACTGCTCCGTCATACCACTGGCTCCCTTCATCCCACAAATTTTTTCCTTTTATACCTCATCTATCATCTAGCCTTTATGTTTACTTTTGCTAATCCAAAGTGACTCAATTCACATTCAGATAAATGCAATCACACACTTAAAGGTTGCTGGTCATGTTATTTTGTGTATGTAGGTATGGTAAATGGGAAAGGGCTGTCACTTTTGATGCTCTGTGTGAAACAATTGCCTGTGACATCTGCTGATGCATTTCACCCAATAAAAAGACAAGAAAGAAAATACCCAGAAAGACTTTTCTCCCTCTTACTTCCAGTTCTGTCACCTTATCCCAGTCTGAGAGAGGTAAGAAGTGTTTTCTGTGAGAAGCCTTTTAATACAGCCTAAATGCAACCCTAAAATGAGGTTAGCTGAAACATCCACCCTATGGGGCTCCACTTTGTGTCAGCCTAGAAACAAGCTTGTGCAGGATGCAGCTGCGAATTGCCATGCTAGGAGCCTGCAGGCAAGTACCAGTCTGGGATATCATCAAGCTTCCAAGGGGAGTGGAAGACACAGGTATTAACTGCAAAGCCTTTAATAGCTGAGGACTAGCTGGCAGAGGAACAGCCATCCCCTCTGTGCTGTCAGTGGTGAATCCACAGAAATCCCCTCTGTGCTGTGAGTGGTGAATCCACAGAAACCCCAGAGCTGAAATGCTCTCACAGGCGTGAGGAGCAGGTGGAAGGCTGCTCCTCAAAACTGCAGTGCAGTCCTCTTTGGGGCAGCACACAAAAGCCCTTCAGCAGCAACTACCAGCACAACACATTATTTCAGAAAAGGAAATTCAGCGGTCTAAGCCAACAGAAATTTTCCAATTACTTTAGCTGAGAGAATGCAACAATATTCTGCTGGAATTGGACCCAAGGGCCTGCAGTTTTCTGAAGCTATCACAGTGTATGTAGGGTGAACATAAGTAGTCAGTCAGCATTTTGGTCCTCTACTGATCCATCTCCAGCAGCAAAATGACCCTTAGACCCTTTTTAGTCAAATATTACAGTAATCTTGTTATTAAGCCACTCCGTGGTACAATGAGCCTTCATGCTTTAATGGTGAACAGAGGGTCCCTGCATCCAGTAAATGCCTGCACCATGTTATCTGTCCAACCAGGAGAACAGACACCTTGCAACAAATAAAATTCTGATTAGATATTAGGGGGAAAAAAACACAATGTGATAGCATCCAAACTGGAACAGGGGCTTAGAGGACTCATGGAAAGTGTGTCTTTGAAGATACTCAAAAATCAACTGTACCAGGCCCCAAACAACCTGTTAATTTCAAAGAGACCTTGAAGTTAGGTACCACTTCCAGCAGAAGGACCAGATGACTTCCATTGGTTACTTCCAACGTGAACTAGTCTACAGTTAAAAGACAAACTTTGCAGAAGATTATAGCTATCTACATATGTAAATGTGAATGTATATAAAAATGTACACCTCACTGTACTCAATACTCTTGCATTGGACCTGAAGTGGAACACTTGTCCTTTACACTTCTTATCAGATTTATTTTTGAAATCAAATGAAAGCACCGAGTGTATCAATTAGGATATGAATTAAAAGTCTACTCTGATAAACGTGGACTAGACATAGGCAGCCACTTGCAACACCAGCCTTCTGGAAAGCATCATGTAGAAGATAATCTTGTGCAAGGGATACAATCCTCCTACTCATTTTGAGCTGCAACTTCCACCACAAATAGGTTCCTTCAGAATCAATATGGTTATCTGTTGAATAGCTCTACCACTTGCACAGCCTGAGAGGACTGTCAGAATAAGCTGACACAGTTGACACAAGACCTAAAAGTGGACGGCAGTTGAGATTGGGTGTATGGGGACTATGGGGTTGTGTCTAACAAGCAGAAAAGGTGTTAGCACTCAGCATCATCACAGGCCTAAGTGAAGCCAGACTGCAGCCAAAATAAGCTGCCTACAGACAGCACAGTTGAACTGATATTTTGTGCAGGCAGTGCAAGTCTCCCAGTGAAAGAAACTCTTGACATGTAGCAGAGCTGTCAGACTGCTATCATTTTGACTCATAATCAAGCTGCAGAAGAGCCTCCTGCCTCTCACTGCAGATTTTGGGTCAATCAGAGATACTCACAGCACATCCTTGCTGCACAGGTTTTCTCTGCCAACAGCTCAACCAGTCTTGGGTGGGTAGAAAAGAAGCATAGCCCCAGAATATGTCTGGCAAATCAAGTCCTTCATCTGCCTGGAAGGATGTATCAGAACCCACGGAAAACCAAATCTGCTTTCCTCTTGATTTTTCACCAGATGAGCTGGTTCTTCTTGTAACTTTCTCTCTCTCTCTCTTTTTTTTATTTATTACATACACATATATAACCTGATTGTCAATTGTAATTGCCATTGGTCATGGACATCCCACAACAATCAGAGACCAAATAAATAGACATTCAAACTCATCAAATGTTGAGTGATTAAAAAACAAAACAAACAAAGAAAAAAACACATCTCCAAGCATCTCCAAGGCTTATTACTTTCCTCTATCCACTACTCTAAGTTCCACTAGCTTTTTAATTTGCTGCTGTGTCAAAAAAAAAAAAAAAAAAAAAAAGCTCATGATAAATTTTCTGGTCAACAGATAACTTTTTTCTAGCCCTACAATTTCTAGAATAGTTCTCCATCACTGAATGTGTTAGATTTATAAAATGCCAACTAAACTGTGTAACAGATAAGAATGTCACATCAGAAATGTATAATTCTATTTTTTCAACCCCTAACTTACAGCACAAAAGTGTGTTGGTTTACCTGGAATCTCATCAGTGTCTCCATTGGTATGCTTGAATCGATCTCCTTCCACACGGACATTTGGACACAGAACATCTGAAAAAGCAAAAGAACCAGTACAAAATTATCACAGGTAAATACATCATTTTGTAAACTATGGAACTAACAAAACCTGAGTTCCTGGGATTTGTCCACTTCCATGTGGTTCCACCGCAAAAATTGTGTTCCCTGTCTCTCTCTACATGCCCTAAATTCCCTTCCCCTATCCTATCCCTTAACCACAGGCTAGGCAAGAGACCAAACACACTACGTCTGGTTTTGACCTACATTTTTCTTGACTGGCCAGCCAAGAAGCCCAACAGAGCCTTCCTTCTCCACAGCTAGGTCATTACTTTGGTTTTCTTTCATTGCTCCATAAATCTGCATGCAAAAAACAAAAACTTCAGAACATTTAAAATATGATTCCACTGTCAGATCTGGTGAGAAGGCCCATCTCAAGGCCCAGTTAATATTGGGGTGATGCTCAAAATTTTCAGGTAGATAGAACAGCTCCTACTCATAAATAAAGAAATAAATAAACCCAAAACAGAAACAAGATGGGAAGCAGAATCTGGAGCACAGCATGATGAACTGACTTCAGTCGTGAAAAGGTCCCATAAGAGGCCAGTGTCAGAGACAAAGTGAAGCCCACTCTCAGGTATCTTACCAAATTGTGCGTGATTCTCCTGTCAACATTTCTCTAGGGCCATGACTCTTTATGTGTCTGTTCTCCTTGAGTTTGCTCAAGCAGAAAGCATCATTAAGTATGACTAAAACTTTGAAGAGCATTCAGCCCTATACACAGGCTTCAAAGGAGATCATGAAAATACTCAGTCATTTCTCATGCTCCCAATTAGTGTCATCACAGCTGTGGGTAAATGCTTTTCTGCAGAGAACTGTCTACCTATCCACCTCTTTCCTGACATATCTTTGAAGCAACATTTATTTATGCTTTGTTTACCCAGATCAATAGATAATTGCACACGTGTAATCAATGGGGACAACCAGCTCAAGGAATTGGTTTAATGAGAAAGTACAAATGAACCTCTGACATTACACTGCATGCATAGCCCCATGCTCATGTCCTTTCTCGTATTTAAGCACAGCCAGGTGAGGAAAACCAAGTCCCATTCCTCCATTTGCCTAGTTGTAATCACCGTAACACATATATCTTCTGCAGTTGCAATACTCTTCTTGCTGCACATGGTATTTAGTATCATCTCCACATGATATTTCATACATTATTCCTTCATTATCTTTAGTTGTTGTGCTTGTCAAGGAGCAGCAAGGGCCAGCTGCTTCCAAAAGAGCACGGAACCAGGAGCAAAGTGTAACCCCAGCAAAGGCAAGGCCCTCGCCAATAGGGCACAATCCTACAGGGCTCTCTGAAGACTTTCTACAGAAGGTTCACCTTGAACTGTGCATGAAGCTACATCCAAAACTGTGAGATAAGAATGACTTTTCTGAGGACGTTGACAGCAGAACCTACATTTTTCCTCCTGCTTCCCGACTTCCAATAAAAAAACTGATATTCCACAATGTTTAGTTAAGCCTAGCAATGAAATCAGATATTTTTCCTGTTTCATTGTGCTGATGAATTTACGGGGCAGATTATCAGCTGCAGATAAGGTACACTAAGCTCAATGGAAACAAAGAAATCCATTGTCAGAAGCCCCAAAAACCAAGACTGCAATAGAAAGCAGTTGAACACATCCAGCCACACTTTGCTGCAGCAGCAAGGGAGACCAGAGAGTGGTCGTTCTTGCTAGAATATGTTACCCAGGGTGTTTAGAACTGGGACATTTGTGTACCAACACACTACAAAAGTGCCTTTACTCAGCCAAGGGGCTGGCATTGCATAGTTCACATAGGCAAGGAGTTTGTCAGTACTCATAGAGTTCCTCAGTCAAATCCTATTTTTTTGAGAGAAACACCAGCATGCCCTTTTTAAGTCCCTTCCAACCCAAGTCATTCTGTGGTTCTATGCCTACATACCATTGCCAAGCAGAATCATGCAATCAGATTTCCTCTGGACTATCTTCAGGGCTGTTGCTTCAACAGATAAAATTTGAAGAAATCACCTTTTCTTCACACCACACGGAATCACCGAATGGTTTGGGTTGGAAGGAACCTTAAAGCCCATCCAGTTCCAACCCCCCTGCCATGGGCAGGCACACCTCCCACCAGACCAGGTTGCTCAAAGCCCCATCCAGCCTGGTCTTGAGCACCTCCAGGGATGGGGCATCCTCAGCTTCTCTGGGCAGCCTGTGCCACTGCCTTCTGAGTGAAGAATTTCTTAATATCTAATATAAAACTGCCATCTTTCAGCTTAAAACCATTACATCTTGTCCTATCACTACGCAGTCTGATAAAGTCTCCTACAGACCAGCTCTAACACATTCATGTCTTTCTTATCCCAGCAACCCCAGAGCTGGATGCAGCACCATACCAGGAACCAATATTGACTGATCACAGGGTCATTTCGTGTAAATTTTAACCAGAGATCCCTTGTGCTCCATTTTACCTACCAGTTTGAAAGCCTTGATACTTCATTCAAGCCTGCTTATGTCTTTGCATTAGACAGGTGAAATCATCAGGTTTTTACTTTTCATCAGAAGTCTGTACAACTTCCCAATACAATCACAAAACTCTCCTCTGTTAGGAGAACTTTGAAAACTGAAAAACTTTGAAACCATTAAAGCTTGCAAGAGCCAAACTTATGCCACTCAGAGGTTCTCCCATTCAAAACAAGCTGTACTGACAAGATTTGCTTAAAAGTATCAAAAGCCCTGTGCAGATGTTAAATTGATGCTTTGAATTCTGCTTTTGCTAAAAACGAATGCCCTTTTGGTTACAGGTACTGAGTCAGTGCAGCAAACAGTACTTCTGAGGCCTGGTCTCAGAACTGGAAGATGTATGGCTGTGCAGTAAAATAAGCAAAGTAAGAAATCAAAATGAGCAAATTTCTCCCAAATAAAGAGTAAACAAATGGAAGGCATGAATAAAATCACAAAAACGTCATTCACCTATGCTGCCTCTGAGAGATACACAAAGAAGAATAAAACAAGTCTCAAACACAGCAGGGTACCTCTTCGTGTAACAGGGAACTAATGTGGCTAAATTATAGATACATTAATTATCACTCCAGTCTTTAAAGACATCAGACACCCTCCACTAAGTTCAATTAGAAAGAACCATGGCTTCCTAGCAGGGAAGCACGGGCTAGCAAAATCTTCTTGGTTTTAGATCCTGCATTTAAACCAGGACTACACAGCAAAACCATATGCTTGGCCTTGGTGCAGAACTCTATTGCCACAAAGAAATAGAAATGCCAGTTCTCTTCTTACAACTTTGTCCTTTAAATCTCTTATTACCTCTTAAATAACTTGGCCTCACTTTGGCCTTTATTTTACAGATGTCTTGTGCTGCCTTCCTGTCCACATCTAATGCACAAGAACAAACAGTCCACAAGGGAAAGGAAACATTTGCTGAGCTCGCTTTCCAGCTGCAAAATAATTCATGCAGACATATAAGAGGCTAGTGCTTTACCATCTAACTCTGCAGCACGGCTCCTTGTGTCCAAAGGAAGAGTGTGTCAGAATAAAAGCACCTCAACTGGTCCTAGCTGGAAACCAGGTCCCAGTGCTACATCCAGGGGTGCACTGAGAGAAAAGGGAGGACAAAAGCTGTTCCCTCCTTTCATCCAGATCCCTGATAAAGACTAACATTTTAGCACCAAACAAGAGTGCTTACACCCATTCTTTCTGCTATTGCCAGGCCAAGCTTCAGGCAAACACTCGTGGTGTTTGGAGAACTCCTCAGAAGGTTTGCAGCAGTGAGCATTCAACGTAAGTGGCAAATAGAGTAATAAAATCTGCACTGCAGCTACACCTCTGTTAATTTGTAAGCATTTAAGAATTCTGTAAAAGAGAAGACAAACTAAATAACCTGAGCATTCAGCCACTGGTCATTGTTATGTCCTTTCTGGCTACCTTAGAAAATTTGATTCCCATGCACAAAAGTATTTCATAAAATAAAATTACAGCCCTGATGTTTTCCTTCAGAAGCAAAGCAATGCAATTTTGCAGTATCTTTTAAATACATATTACTTAAAATTACTTCCTTGTCCTCCGCCTTATGTAATATTCTATCCATCCTTTGCTCTATCCACAAATTTTATCACCAAAGATTTAAATTTATGTCCATAGGGTTCACAGAAATTTGGAAAAGCACCAGGACTTCTATATATCCCTTTTACAGCTGCACTAGAAATGATGCCTTTCCACTGATACCTGCTACATGAGTTCAGTCAGTTCTTAATCCACTGTATCATGTTACTTTTTAATGCAAATGTCATTCAGTAGGAAGTAACAATGCCTAAGAACAAATATATCTGGCTAGTTACCATATCAACCAAACCGTAACTCCTCGCAGAATGAAATGAGTTTTCTTAGAGATGACCTCTTTCTCATAAAACTATAATCCCTGAATAGGGATACATAACAATTCTCATCTGTAATACTTTATTCACTGGCTTCCGCTTCAACTATTATTATTTTGTGACTGAATCAGGCAAACTGCTCTATAACTAAACATTTGAATAACTTCTTGAATTAGCAACACATTATCACCATTTTAAAGGCCCATAATTAGCATTGTGCTCAACAGCTATATGTTTTCCCAGGTATCCTTCTTCTCTTCTCCTATTTTTATGCTCTAGTAGTCCACACTTTCCAGCGATGACAGTGTGTTTTGTTGGGATGGCTGGAGATCATTTCCTTCCTCTACAGACAGATTTGTCAGCAGCTGACTTGCTGAATGTAGGATAGTCATTTGAATTTTCTAGCTTTCACACTTTTTTTTTTCCCCACAAAACTCCAGATTGTTCAGAATTGTTTGTGGATCTCTCATCAGTGAGAAAACAGAGGATCCAAATCAGCCTCACACAAGTCTTGGTGCTGACTCAAGGACAATGGTTTTCCACTTTCCCTGTTCTAAGGCTGATGGTGATCTCTACAAAAAACTCTACTTTTCCAACCTGATCCCTGTCCTTCCAAAAGAGTCAAACCAAAAGAGCGGTTGCAACACTCTTTGGAGTTTTCTAGACAGAGCTTATGTATCTCTTTTGCACTAGGTGCTTTATTTTAAGACATTTAAATACAAGGTGAGGCAACTCCCATCACAAAAATGTTTAAGAACCTGAAGGAAACGGGGCTCTTTGTCCCACTTATTTTGATGGTGGTATCTTCCTCTGAATCCTGCTCATCACTGGACCAGCTGACTTGGTACATCTGAGCTTCTTGGTTCAAAGAAGCAGAGTGTAGTTTTCTGAAAGCGAAGCTAACACCCTTTTCTTTAAGCAAATCATACTGAGATCTGTTTGATGATAATGAGTGATTTAAACCTCACTTTTACATATCATTCTTTAAGCTACTCTCCATGAAAAAAATCCCAAAGCTGTCAAACATTTTAAAATTAAAAGAGACAGTGCACCTTACAGAGTATATGCACTGTAAGAGACGTGTCAGCAGAGCATGTCAGCTTAGGAACTTTCAGTAGCATTAAATTAGCATTAATAACATATTGACGTGAAACTGTAATAATAGCACTAAGAATTTAGGAAAGAACAACATGAATGATCTGATAGTTTAGCTCTCCTTGTTATGTCAAAGGAAAATCAAGGAAAAGGGAGAGAAAAAAACGACAGTGAAGGAAAAATAGAAAAGAGCAGAGAGAAAGAGAGATAGAGTGTCAGACAGAGAGAAGGCAGGAAAAGCCAGGAAGGAAAGGAAAGAAGGAAAGGAAAGGAAAGGAAAGGAAAGGAAAGGAAAGGAAAGGAAAGGAAAGGACAGGAAAGGAAAGGAAAGGAAAGGAAAGGAAAGGAAAGGAAAGGAAAGGAAAGGAAAGGAAAGGAAAGGAAAGGAAAGGAAAGGAAAGGAGGGAGGGAAGGAGGGAGGAAGGAAGGAAGGAAGGAAGGAAGGAAGGAAGGAAGGAAGGAAGGAAG
>CM021732.1:153877763-153940726 GCA_011075105.1 Heteronetta atricapilla
AAAGAAAGAAAGAAAGAAAGAAAGAAAGAAAGAAAGAAAGAAAGAAAAGGGAATGGAAAGATAAAGAATTTGCTCAACACAAAGCCTCATTTAGAGTCTACAAACATACAAATGGAGAAATGATTTTGCACTGCAATGGGTTATTAAATCTACTAAACTCTCCCTTAAAGCTGCATTGAGACAGATTTAAACCGCAAGGCAATTTTTTTCTTTATGATATTTCCTTTGTTTACTTCTGGACTAGCTCACATTAGGAGGACAAGAGGTTGTCCCTCTGCTGAGAACACTAAATCCAACATCCTTGTGAGGGCACTTTGAAAGTTTGGTTAAAGTCGTAGATCATAGAATATCCAAGCTGGAAAGGACCCAAAAGGATCATTGAATCCAACTTTTGGGTCCCCAAATAACCACCCCAATAAATCAGTAAATAAATAAATAATCAAACCATGTGTCTGAGAGTGTTGTCCAAACAATTTGTGAATTCTGCCAGGCTCAGTGCTGTGACCACATCCCTGGGGAGCCTGTCCCAGTGCCCGACCATCTCTGGGTGCAGAACCTTTCCCTAACCCCCAGCCTGACCCTCCCCTGTCCCAGCTCCATGCCATTCCCTCGGGTCCTGTCACTGTCCCCAGAGAGCAGAGCTCAGCGCCTGCCCCTCCACTCTCCTCGTGAGGGAGCTGTAGAAGTCTCAGCACCACAGAAGTCTGTTACACTGATCCCTGGCTAGGAGCGTTGTGATCCTTCTGCCCCTCAGGGTTTTCTATTGTGAAACCTTCTGTACAAAGAGCTAAACACAATCTCCAGTTGCCAGCACTCTGTCCTTTTGTCCTTAGGACAAAACTTTTTAAACAGTTTCTTCAATTTCATTTTTATTCTTTCAAGAGTAAGCAAGCCCTCAGCTGCCAAGCACTCCTCCAGGGACTTGTGTATAATGAATGCTGAACACGTGTAGCTGTCAAGTTACACGAGAATAAAGGAGAGGTGAGAAGAGAAACATAGGAAGGTTAAAGCAAGCATTATTTATTGCCATGCTTCATTTTTTTTTTTTCCAAACCCAGAGCTTTAGGATTCCAGAATTTCAGCAATGTCTAGTGCTTTGCAAGAGATTCAGCCGCTCTCTGCATCTCCTTCATTTTTCCATTTCTGCAGCAGAAAGCGTCCACTTTCTCTTAAAAAGCATGATCTACCTAATTTAAACATTTGAATTGTTTTGTCCTCTGACATTGATCTTTACCCCACCACAAATTCTACCCATGGCTAAAGAAAGCTTGACAAATCCAGGCCTCATTAAAAGCTGCCTTCCAAAAATTTAAACCAGAACTCAAAATATTTGCAAAGAATAAGAATTGGCCAGTGTTCAAAGATAAATTCTGGACCTTGTGTGTTTTTCAGAGCTAAACAATAATAATTTTGCCAACATGAGAGATTTGAAGGATTTGAGGGGGAAGAGCTTAGCTGCATAGAACAAGCTTCATTTTTCTTTGGTAGTTAATATCGCATTTTTTTTCTGCATCAGAACAAATTTTCCCATCAAAGCTCAAGCTTAAAGGACAAGGGCCTAGTGAGAAAATTCTTCTTAAAGTTAAGGAGATTTCATGAAACTAGTTTCTCAGTGGAGCTCTCCCAGACCCCATTAGCTCTGTTCTTCAGTTACTTGGTTCACTGTGCAGCAGCTCCTCCAGAACACTTAACTCCCCGCAGTCAGTTGATAACAAAAATGACTCCTATATATAGCACTACTTTTATTTGCTCTTTTTCTTTTCTTTTCTTTTCTTTTCTTTTCTTTTCTTTTCTTTTCTTTTATAAAACACTCTGCATGGAGTATTATGAAGCCTCAAAATTCAGGTTTTCTTTCTTTTTTTTTTTAACACTTTTAAAAATACTTCTTTTAAAAGTATACCTCCACGCTCTGCCCATATGCACTAAAGACTTTTTGCAAATGTTCATTGTCAAATGTTCCTTCCCAACGAATGAAGTGATCCTTAATGTGCAACCCACCCTCGAAAACAAATTCATAAGGAAAAAAGAAAAAGGCATATCTTTCAACTGCAGTGGCAGCACTGACAGTGTAATGATACTGCAATTGCTTCTATACTAACATTGTAATTTGCGGCAATGTGTAAGTAAAACAGAGCACCGCAGCAATTATGTGATTCCACCTTGCAGTTTAATGCTTAATGTAATTCTTCCTTTCTGAAATCATGCTGTATCTAGTGCACCATGAAGTCTGAAGTCCATCAGTTCCAGGAAAATCAGCCCTTCGTGGATGCTGTAGCCAAGGTGGATTCTGCCTTTCTCTGTTCAGATTAATTCTGGATGAGGTTGCCATATTCGTAATACAGACTAAATATGCACCAGCACTCAGCTCAATCCTGCTCCAAACTTCCCTGGCTGCAGAGCAAGATCAGAGGTGACTGTGGTGGGAGTGCAGGTAGCTGCACTCAGAGAGCTTTAGTCTGGCTCCCTCTCTTTTTATCAGCACAGTGGCCAGAAAATGTAGCTCCTTGAGCAACCACACACTCAGTGCCCCTGCACTGCTCAGTAGCTGCCATATATCATGCAGAGGGCAAGCAAAGCTATTAGTAGGTATTACACCCCAGGGTGTATTCATACCACACACATTTAAGGTCCCAGGCAGGAGGATGCTCTTCTCTGACTCTTTCTACAGGGACTGAGAAGCAAGGCTCCTTCAGAAGGTAATTCAGAGCAGAAACCTAAATTAGGTGCCCTGATTTACCCCTGAAAAAAAGCTGTTCCTTTCCTTCTGTTTACAGGGGGAACTTGAGGGCACACGATTCCCAAGTTAGACATCTATCCAAGACGCCACAGTTGCATTCATCCAAGTAAAACAAGCACGGTCAGATGCACTGAGGCCATGGCATATTCGGGTTCTTGTCTATGCAAGCAAAAGGCTTTAGCCTCCAAAACAAGGCCTCTGCTGCCCATGAACAGTCCCTGGCATGCTATAAGTGCCCATCTGGGCCCTACAAATCATCAGATAGAGCATTAGGTGGCCTGGGCCAAATGTGCCAGACATCATTCTCCGAGTTTACCAGCACAGATGAGTGCATTACATTGCCCAGGAACGCTTCTGGCCACATTTACGGTTTCTAGTTCAGATACAACCCATAAATATCATCCTTTGCTAAGAGCTCTGTAATGAAGATCAAAAGGAGCCTCTTGGGAAAAACTGCTAAATTCATTTTATGGTCACAGGTCACCAATTTTACATGCATTCATTTCAAAAAAGAAAGTGGGAAGGGGCTGATTGCACAGCCAAGAAACATCTTATCCTGTTTAAGTCAGGACAGGGGAAATGCAGAGAGTTCTGGGACTTCCAAGCACTTAAAGTGCTTTTGAACCTGGAAAAAAAAAAAAAAAAAAAAAAAAAAAAGTATTATTAGTATTATTATTATTTTTTTTTAAGATCTCAATGGCCTTATCTCCAGGCCAATCCATTAGCCTATCTTTAAATCTCCATCCAAAGTTCCTTATGGAGCTCCCAAATCTTGGTGAGGACTCCTCTTTCCAAGAGATACCTACACTGTAGGGTTCTCTGATAGCCTCTCCCTCTCTAACACACCCACACAAATGCAAGAAACTCGCTGGATGTCTGACAGGAGACGTATCTTGTCAAGAGGACCAATGCAATTAGCACCATTTAAGTGAGCAGCCTACAGAATTAATTTGCACATGCTCCCACAGGAATAAATGGCACTATGGGAATATGAATATAGCATCAGGCCTTGGCACTTCCAAGCTAATTTGCTTGTGTCTGCCCCTAAACAAACACACAGACTGTGTGCCAAGGAGCTTGTCGGCAAACAGCACAAGGTTTTGAGGAAAGCAATTAGCAGCTGCAGTGCTTTCCATCCCGACTGTGAGATGATTGCTGTAATGGGGCGTGAGTCCACCCCTTTCCCTCGGGTTTGTCCATCTCAAACAAAAGGTGAAGCTTCACCTTGCAAAGTGTGCTCGAACCCAAAGAACTGCAGGGTTTCCCGAGTGGCTGATCATTGCCTTAGCAGAAAAATTGCCACGAAAATGGCTTTGTGCTGATGACCTATAAAATATTCAATAGAATGACAGTGTGGGGTTGAATCATATCCCATGGCTGCTGTGGGCACAGATGGACCATGTCCCCTGACCCAGCTATTGGGTTCCTCGCAGCAATTTTAGTTGGATTCCCTGCCTCTACATCATGGGCTGCAAGGCTGGGAAAGTTTTCTGCTTGCCTCTGTGTCCCAGATGAAGAACAAGGATTAAAGGTATTGTCCACTTGGCTGTGGGGAGACAAAGCTACCACTTATCAAGAGAGGAACCCAAAAGTAAAGTGTGAAGAGATTAGTATATAATGTAGTTGACAGGTGCAGCTCCTCATTCAAGGGTGGAACTAAAGTCAGTCCTTTCTGGTTTGGAGAAGCTGTTGTACATCTACCCTCTGCTTTTTGCAGAAAATAGATTTAACTTTCTGATCTGGTGTCTCAAAAACTCAGATTAAGATACAGCTTAAAATACAATTGAATTATTAATAATTTATAAATAATATATAGAGATAAAATATTACATATACCATATAGTAATAGTACAGTGATAATTATATTTTATATATATATAAAAATACTAATACAGTGATACAGTAATACAATAATAATAAAGTGATAATTATATATATATTTATTCAAATACAAATAAGATTAAAGCACAGATAAAACTCCACTGTTTTTCACCATGAAATCTATTACCATTATAATTTGCTTCTAATTCAAACACAGTAAGCAGAAATGCAAAGGGATCTGTGGACTGTGTCTGTGTAGTCTATGAATGGCAAAGAAAAGAGGCTTAAATATGCCCTTACCACACGCCACAGCTCTGCTACAGCAGTGTTTTAGGGTCTGCATAGCAGAAGAGCTAGACAACTACTAGAGCTTCCTCAGCTGTTTATTAAATGCCTCCCACCCCAATATAGCTTAATTCCAATATCCTTCAGTGCAATGAACAAATTTGACTTCTGTGGTCCTTAAGAAGAGCTGAACTGAAACAACTGTGCTTTATATTTGTTTTAAAATTTATAAGGATCATTACTACATGTGCAAGTGTTGACTGTAGAATCAGGAGAAGAGTCTTCCCTATGAGGAATGGATCTCTCTTATCTTTTTTCCTGCACTATTAAACAAGTAATATGGAAACAAAATTTTGCCAGGAGCAAATCTCACAACAGGGAGATGGGCTCAGATGTTGTAAAATGTTTTTGACAGGGCAGAAAAGGTGTTTTTGTTTCATTTGGTTTTAAAAGTAGCGATTCTGTGTTACCCCATAAGTGAAACAACTGAGATTAAAAATAAATTCAGTGCAAAGCTTGGATGTGCTGGGTCTCACTGAATAGGAACATTACAATATTTCTGCTATAAAACCCCATCCATCTCACTTGAACTCAGCACATTTCCTAAATGAGCCCAGCAGAGTGGTACAGCTACAGATCTGCAGAAGGAGGGCCAAGCCCGCCGATCCATTACCTTCACATGTGCCATAGCAAAGAGACGAGAGTACAGAGGCTCCTAATGAAAGCACTGGCAAACTGGTGAGGCCCCAAGGTAGGGTTTGTAATTGATGTTAAGAAAGCAAATCCTGAAAAGACTGAAAAGCTTAGTTTATTTGTTAAACTTTTACAAAAATAAATAAATAAATAAATAAAATAAAAATAAAAGGTTTTCCAATTTTAGTAAGAAGAAATCCAAGTGTGGCATTTTGTTCCTTCAAAGTAATTTCAAAACTGAATTAATTAGGAGCAACTTGTTTTAAAGCTGGTGCCGTTACAGCCGATCAATAAATATACACTAGTCGTACTCAAATAACTTTCAAGAGAGATATATAGCTCAAGGACATGTTTTAAAGGGACTCTGACTGGTGTTACTCTTCTGGTGTAATTATACAACTGCAGATTGAACAGTATCATCTTCCACGTGGGTATTTTTTGGTATACTGTAACACTGGCTTTGGGACTCAAACCTTCAGCAGTATAATTATATCACAAGAGCAAAGCCAGGAAATTTCCGTATAAATACAAGGCTTGACTCTGGTTAAGAGTTTGTTTTTGTTTTGTAAGGAATTGTAACACCACCTTTGCAAAATAGAGGGGTTTTGAAGATAAATAAGTGAATTTAGTTTCCCCTTAGAAAAAAAATAGCAGGATAAATTAGCATCCTGGCAGAAAGGGTTGGGTGCACCTGGCGAATGTCACGGCTCCAGCCACAAGACAACATAGACACCCTTCATCCTCCCTAGCAATATCCTTTGCTTCAGCTTGCTGTTCGCACACATTTCAGCCAAAAATATATTCATTGCTCAGGCGTCGCTTTCCAATTTCTCTAGGGCACTGATGCAGCCCAGCTTTCAGAGTTTTTAACAGCAGGGAAAAAAAACCCTCATGGGACCACACAGGGACCCACCTGAGACATACCCAGTGCACCATTTTGAGCTCAGCCTACACCAGGAGCCACAAATTCTGTGGTGGCTTTTTTTTTTTTTTTTTTTTTTTTTATCCCTTGATCACCCCCAGGGACGGTGACTCCACCACCTCCCTGGGCAACCCGTCCCAATGCCTGACTGCTCTTGCTGAGAAGAAATGTCTCCTCATTTCCAACCTAAACCTCCCCTGGCACAACTTGAGGCCGTTCCCTCTAGTCCTATCACTAGTTACCTGTGAGAAGAGGCCAACCCCCAGCTCCCCACAGATTCCTTTCAGGTAGCTGCAAAGAGCAATGAGGTCTGCCCTGAGCCTCCTCTTCTCCAGACCAAACACCCCCAGTGCCCTTAGCCTCTCCCCAAAGGACTTGTGCTCCAGGCCCTTCACCAGCATCATAGTCCTTCTCTGGACATGCTCCAGGGCCTCGATTTCATTTCTATTGATGTTTGACACCTATACTGATTTCAGGACCATTAAGGGACTGTCTGTGTTGTACAGCTCTCAAACACACCTAGAAGTGCCAGGCCGAAATTTCTGACTCATTTTTTGAAAGATAACTCCAGTCCAACATTCATTGTATCCAAACAGCTTTGTCCACCTGGCGGTTTTAACACACACCACCAGGTCCATACTTGCTAAGGAGGCTTGCATGAGACCTGGGCATTTCGCTTCCACAGAAATCTCTTTTCTCAAGCCTAAAAGCAATTGCAAGAAAAGCAAAAACTGGGAACTGCTTTTAATGCTACTTGTCCCCTCTCCTCTCTGCTACAGAAAGGAACTGGGACCTGGAAAGTAAGCGTTTGGGAGCTATAAATCAAAGCAGGCACAAGCTGAGCTCTGTTCCTCAAGCCAGGTGCACACATCGGTCACGAACATTCTTCCCTTCCTCTCCCTCTTACAAAGTTTTCCCTGCTCAGAAATGGCAATCACTCATTTTGTTAAGGAGATATAAGAGGTCTGAAATGATGCTTCAAGCAAGAAAACTGCAAAAAGGGGAGGGGGAGAGAATCAACCCAGAATACAAAACGGAAACAATTTAAGAGACAAAAAGCACATGAGTATCAATCAGCAGCCCTGCCACTTCTGGATACTGAGATCTTCATTCCCCACTAAGAGCCTATCTGTGTGAGAAAAGCTCCCATTTATCATGCCCTGTGCCATAATACAGGACCGCCGCGCTGTGTAATACTCCTATGTCATCTTATTTGTGTATTTGAAATCAAACTGTGCTGCTCTGCTAGCTGGCCAGCAAGACAACCCAAACCTCCACAGAGACATGCCAGGAGGAATTCAGGCTATAAACATTGCAGCTACGTAGTCACAAGAAGTACACCACTGCATGAAAGAAGAGGTGTCTCCTGAGGATCTGCAAGCTCAGTGCGACTCTACCCATCCCTGCAGTCCCTACCCAGAGAGCTGAGTATGCTGTCTGCCTGAGGGGGAACATGATTTGCATTGATTTTTTTTTTTTTCATGCATTAAGTAATGGACATTTTGAACCAAAAATGACACTTTTCAATTCTGAAAAAAAAAGGTTAAAGTAAAACTTTTTTTTTTTTTTTTTTTTTTTTTTTTTTTTTTTTTTTTTAAAATATTTCTCCAATCCCTCTTCCAAAAACTTATCTAATTTGGCTTTTCCCAGGTAGTTCCAGTCTTAATGAATTAGCATTTTCCATATGACAGACACTTAATTAATAGGTTCCCAAACATTTCTGAGTGGTTTCCTTTCCTACACAATGCTATGTCCAAAAGCACATGCACGTAGGGGCTATATGGTGCAGGAGGCAGATAATTCTATCTGCTGCCAGTTAGGAAAGAGAGAATTGAAACTGATGTTTCAATCAGAAATAAAATACAAATTGTAGGCAGAAGTACAGCATTTCAGCTCAAGAGCCTCTGATTAGTCCTGAAGGACAACGTTCAACCATTGCTCATCCTGCAGCCATTGCTCATACTGCAAACTCTCCAGCCTGAGAAGGTAAATAGCTTTTGCAAAGCTCTTGCAGACTCAGGGAAGGACATGTTTGCTGCCATCAGCTGCAGCAGTTCGGCAATGCTACTGGTCTGTGCTGAAATGCATCTCCAGAAGGTGTCTGCAGAGTCACCATGCACTTTAAAGCGCTAATTCCCCATGTGTTTTATTGTTGTCGTTGCTGTGTTTTTTTTCTTCACATCCACATGGGCACCAAGAACTTTGCAGGTGTTACTTTTTTTTCTTTTCTTTCATATCAGTTATCTCAGATAATATGAGATAATTCTTCTCTCCTATGAAGAAAGGCTGAGAGAGCTGGGGCTGTCCAGCTGGAGAAGAAGAGAAGGCTCCAGGGAGACCTCATTGCAGCTTTTCAATACTTAAAGGGGGCTTATAAAAAAGATGGAGAACAACTTTTTGCTTGGATGGGTAATGATAGGATAACGGGAATTGTTTAAAACTGAAAGGGAGATGTAAATGAGATGTTAGGAGGAAATTCTTCACTCAGAGGGTAGTGAGGCACTGGCACAGGCTGCCCAAAGATGCTGTGGATGCCCCATCCCTGGAGGTGTTTAATGCAAGGCTGGATGGGGCTTTGGGCAGCCTGGGCTGGTTGTAGTTAGATGATCTTTAAGGTCCCTTCCAACCCAAGCTGTTCTATGATTCTAAGGTTCTATGATAATACTCTCCCCTTCTGCACTAAGATAGAGGCAAATTACTACTTGTGCAATCAATGCTTAAAAAAATATATTTTTTGGAGCTATGCTTTATACATGGTGTGGAGGCTGGATGCTTTCCCTTTTAAAGAGAGACAAGCTTCAGCTGCATATGAAGGTTTGTGCATGTTTACCTGACTTATCTTGCAGAGGTACAGTCTTGGTGAGCAGATTTTATGTGCTGACCTGAAGAAGAAATTGTTCCTGGACAAGGATCACACGAGAATAAGTCTGTGCTTGCAGAAGTTTAGGAGGACATATACTGTGCTGGGATCGTGTGTGAATAGACATGGGAGTAACAGTGATGGAGTCTGCTACAGTATTATGACCAGACATATTAAAGCTTTTCATTTACCACTTTCTGATAAGATTATAAATATTCTGTGTAATTACCATTTGCTAGAGTGGTGAAAACCATAAAGTGGCAGAAAATATACGTTCATTATAAAAATTATGCGACATACATGTGAGGGGAAGGCAGGGTATGGAAAAAGAGAGCTAAGGAAGTTAATCCATTTCTTATAAACCTCATAATAACTCCAAAACACACCCCACACATCCCGTGGTGGACCAGTTGGCTCTTTGCCACCTGCTACTTCAGGGTGATGGAAACGGGACCCCATCAGCTCAGCAAACAGCACGGGAGAACAAAGGCCCCTCTGCCAGGATTTGTTGGCACCAGCACCATTCCCACGCATCGCCCCGCATCCCCTCCAGAGCGTAGGATGCCTGCAGTATGTTTAGCCCAAAGCACCCCTGCTTGGCACTTTGTCCTCTTCCCTCCCTTTTTTTCCCTGGGTCTTTTGGAAGCCTGAGCAGTCTGAAGCAGCCAGGGGGTTCCCTCGCACGATGAGCAGACATCATTGTGCTCTGCCCCAGTGAGCACAACTAATAACCGCAGCTCGCCTCCTTTAATTGAGGCTCTGAATAACCAAAAGCAAGTACAAACCCCTCCGACAAAGGCAAAGCTACCCTGACTGCAGAGCACAGCTGCCACTCACACTGGTCCACGGTGGCATTTCACAAAAGCTGGTCTATTTGCATGGAAAGCAGCTATCACAAAAACAGATGCAAGCAAGCCGAGGCCAGCGAGAATTCCAGGAAGTCCCCATGGCAGACCGCATGTGTAGCTTTCCCTGCACCACACTTCCTCACCACCAGCAGCCCAGCTAAATTATTTTGTCCCCCCAACAGGATTTTCTAAGCAGCTGTGGAAGCCCGGGGGAATGACAAACATGCTGGTGATGAAAATTACTGCAAACCAGAGGGTGTTTTTTCGGCTCGGAATACAAAACAGATCGGCTTTTCTGCAGTCATTGGTAAGAAAAATACTACTTAGTGCTAAGTGTGGTGATAGGCCAACTCTTTTGCTTAGTTGTTCATTCATTAGAGTGAAATTAATCTGGATTTAGATGACTGTAAGTGAGCGCAGAATGTAGCTGGGTGTTTTGTTTTCTGACCACCCGTCTGTCGCTCATAGCAGTGAAACAAAGCTAAATGTGCAACGTTGGACACCACAAACCGAGCCTTATCCCTAATAACCGAGGTCTGCTATGTAACAGCAAAATGTCCTGTTACGGCTGCTAACCCCCAAACCTCAATTTGAGGTTAGATAGTCACCTGAACTGGGATTAATCCTGCTCACACTGAGTTATCAGGGAGCAAGGACAGCAGAGGGAAAGGCAGCTTGCCTCAGCTTGCCTTTTGTGGAGAGGTCAAAGATAGCTTTGCTTTAATAAACAGTGATTACATAAAATTATATATGTAATTATTATATAATTATATATAATACGTCACATTTTTGCCCTTGATCATGGTGTGCCATGAGCTTTTATATCTCACTGGGCTCCTCATCCCAGCAACATATCAGATTAAACTTCATGGTTCACTGTACAAAAAAACAAGTCCCCACAGAAGAAGACACCATCAAGGATGTGACAAGCGTATGAGCTAGTTACAGGTTTGATGGCTGTGGTGCTAAAGGCAAGACAATGCGAGTATTCAAGACGAGCTGAGGGAAACTCCACCCACCCCTCAAAATAGTGTAGTATGGCCCAATGCTTCCACACTCAAACATCCGATCTCCTTTACAGTGCTCAAAGCTTTTTATGTATTTCTATACAAACTAAACTTGGGCCCTGGCCATGAGGGAGAGAAGGCAGAGCTGAACTCTTCTACTCCCATCCACCCCAAAATAGGATGCCACATTCCCACTGCCTATTAGGGAAAGTTTCCTGGCCCATGACTCTGCTATCCCCTGAACCATGTCCGAGCATTGTTTAGAAAGCGCTCATTAGCACTGAGTGAACCCACAGAATCCTAGAATCATTACGGTTGGAAAAGCTCTCCAAGATCATCTGGTCCAACCATCCCCCTACCACCAATGTCACCACTAAACCATGTCCCTAAGCACCAGGCCCAACCTTTCCTTGAATACCCCCAGGGATGGTGACTCCACCACCTCCCTGGGCAACCCGTCCCAATGCCTGACTGCTCTTGCTGAGAAGAATTGTCTCCTAATTTCCAACCTGAACCTCCCCTGGTGTAACTTGAGGCCATTCCCTCTAGTCCTATCACTAGTTACCTGTGAGAAGAGGCCGACCCCCAGTTCCCCACACCTTCCTTTCAGTGGTACAGTTTACAGGCATCTATGTTAACACAGCACATTTCTCCTTGTCTCACTGTGTATGTGCAGAGTCAGGGTCTCCATCACTACTCCTCAGCACAGCAACCCACAGAGGGGGAAGTTTTATTGAGAGTGATCTGAATCCCAGAGCTCACACTGAACTATCCAGGACAGCAAGAATATGGTGGGGTTACTCCAGCTTTGTTTACAATGGAGCATGTCAGGGGCATGTTAAATCCTTAAGTACCAGTGGTAGCTACTATTCATAGCTTAAGCTTCACCAGGATGCTGCCTTAAGGTATTAGTGGTAGTGTAGCTGGACAAGGGACAGACAGGCAGAAGGCCTTCCAGATGTCAGTGACTCCAGCCTACAATGGCCTACACAGGGGCACTTCTCTAAGCAGGACATGCTTTTATGGAACACCTAGTGTTACAGAAAGAGGGAAATTTCATATAAGAAGTAAGATAATGCAGGACTGAGCCCTTTCAATGTCAGATTTCATCCATCCCATCCATAAAATCATAGAATAATAGTGATTTAGGTTGGAAGAAGCCTTTGAAGATCCTCTGGTAAGGGAGACAGTAATAGGACAAGGAGGGATGATTTTAAACTAAAAGAAGGGAGATTTAGCTGAGATGTTAGGAAGAAATTTTTCACTCAGAGGGTGCTGAGGCACTGTCACAGGCTGCCCAGAGAAGCTGTGGATGCCCCATCCCTGGAGGTGTTCAAGGCCAGGCTGGATGGGGCTTTGGGCAACCTGGGCTGGTGGGAGGTGTCCCTGCCCATGGCAGGGGGTTGGAACTGGACGGGCTTTAAGGTCCATTCCAACCCAAACAATTCTATGATTCTTTGGTTTTGTGATTCTGGTCCAACCCTGCTGTCATGGGTTGGGGCACCTTGCACTTCACCTGTCATCACCTAGCCATCACAGCATTGGTTTCACAGCATAAGAACTGCCCGTCTTTACAGTGATCAGTCCCAAGGCCAGTTCCTCCTGAATTGCTCCAGCGCTGCCTCTCCAGGAAGCAGGCAGGTCAGAGGGACAGTCATGGAGCCAGCAATCACAGTGGGAAAGTGAGAGCTTGCTATCTGCAGTGACCACTGCCACGAGCACATGCCCTCTTTCCCTGGGAAGTGTTAGATATGTGGCATTGTTTTCTGTGCCCCTAACTGACTCAGGATTAGCTACTGAGAAACATCTTGGCAGCCTTCCAGGCCACCACACAAGAAAAGCACTCTATTGCCTTATGTACAAACAAAGTCTTCAATTTGTCTCTAATCATCTCCATTAGAGCACAGTTTGCCTTCTAATCAGGGACGTGTTTGCCATTTTTCCTTCTTCCTACTTTCCACTTATGCCAGGGCAAAGTTGCTGCAATGAAAAAAAAAAAAAACCAACCCTATACACATAAACAGAGATCTAAACATCCCTCCCACCAGAGTCTGGAAGCTCAGTCTGACACAGAGCTGTTCTGGTAGTTTTTTGTCTGGAGGAAAGCATGAGGCAATGTATTGGTGACCTCTCAAAGAGTTTTTTTCATCTCTCACTACCATTAATAGATTTTGCAGCTACAGAGAATGACCAGCATCAAAGCTTCTTGTACAGGACATCAGACCCCTCATGTCCCACTGAGATATCTGTTAGTCTGGGAATTAATCTCTTCTTTTGCAGAAGAAAATTCTGTTAAATCCAGAAGTTTGAGGATGAGCTGAGCAAGACCCGTATCTCTCCCAAAAGCATCAACCTGCATTTAAAAAGACCAAAGGGATGCACTCTACCTACACTCCTTGTTCCAGAGATTAATTATCCTCAGAGTACAAAAAAAAAAAAAAAAAAAAAAAAAAAAAATCTTTTGTGCCCCTTGAGAAGTAGCCTTCGGTTTCCACTTTAGTCTTTCTGAAGGGATTCAGCCAGTCAGCATGCCATAGTGTTTTTCAAAGTGTTTGTGGTCTGGTTTGTTATGCAGAGGTTGCGGTTGACTCCACAATTCCCATAAGTGCAACAAGTTCTAACATAGCTGATTGTCCCTTTGTTTCCAGCTTTCCACACTTCTTCAAAGGCACAATGGGCACTGATGGTCATACCCCCTAATATATTATTCTACAGACCCCCTAATATATTATTCTACAGGTGGTTTGGGAATTTAGATCATTAGCAAGACTGGTGTTTAATGTGGCATGAATTTTTTAAGTTGGTGCAAGGTCACTTTATAACTCCAAATAAAACAGTAACACAAAGATAAGATTCAGACTCAGCCCAAAGCAAAGAATTATACATTAAACAGATTGGCAGTCTTGTTTGAAAGGAAGTATATTTTAAACCACATTCTTAGACCAGGAAAAAAAAATAAAAACACAAAATCCATTCTTTTAATCTGAGCATGTTACTGAGATCATGTTTCTCCAAATAAAGTTGAGAATCTCCAGAGAGGCTCCAGAGACCTTTTAATAAATATGAAAAGCATAAAGAGAGAATGGCAATATAATCTCTGGGTGGTAAAGGACAAATTTCATCCCTGGTCAGAAGCAAGTCTTGAGGCAGATTAATACTTGCTATAATTATTGAGCAAGAATGAATTTGGACCCATATATTTGAAACAGAGACACAAAACTCAACTATAGACATGTCTTCTCTGTTGATCTTTAAGGAGGGCTGGGCAAACACCAGTTAAGGACAGGACAATATTTTAATAGGTCTATATTGGAAGCAGTATCAGTACCTCATTACTGCAGCACAGGGACTTTCTCATGAAGATATTTCATACAATTATGAATAAACACAAGTTTTCATCATAAAGTGTCCGTCCAAGCAAACATAAAGCTGTACATGCAGATTCTATTCAGGTACATTAACTTCTAAACACAATTGGTTTTTAATTAACATTGTCGCAGTGTACTTTATTTAACTAAGAGAACATACACTTGCAGCTGCATTTCATCTCTATATGCCTCACTTTCATTGAAAAGAGCTGCCATAGCAGAAGCAGTGTATCCAGCAGGGAAGGTTAAATGATGCTAGGCGGAATCTCAGGGGAGAAAGCTCTGTGTTTTATTGTCCTAGGTGAAAGATAACATTTAACACTTCTTCACAATATCACTCCAGCACACTTCCTCCTTGACTACAAACCTAGAAGTGTAGGGAGACTCAAACTTGGCATCCAGCCTAATGATGAGACAAGAGTGATATGAAAAGCTCCACTTACGAGCAGGAAAACAACTGACACCCAGACCTGAGATGGATTTCCCTTTACTGACTTCAGCTGCTTTTTTATAGTTCCTACCAATTCTTGGAAAATCATGCACAATGATGGGGAAAAAAAAAAAAAAAACAGCAAAACAAAAAAATCTTAAGAAAAAGAATGACTATATAGTTATAGATACATTGCAGATACATGTCTGTGTTCTCCACGGTCCCCTCCAAAATCATATAATTAAACATCTATTTGATGGAAACTCAGTCTGTACTATTCTGAAATTAGGACTCTCTGCTCCCCCCATGGGAGCACAGACCCACCCAGAATGAATAGCATGTTTAGCCACCCCTGTGGTTTACATTCCCTGGGAAAGAAAATCACTTGATTCACATGCAGTTATATATATATATGCACATATATACATTAAAGAAAAAAAAATCCCTTAGTGGATGCTATAATAAGAAGTGAGTGAAGCGAAATGAAAAGAAAGGCTCTGGATGGAGGCTGCTAACCAAAGGAGCCTAACTCCAAGCTAGGTTTGTGGAAACTGCAGGAGATGCGGAGTTCCCCATTAGCAATCAGCCAGAAATGGCCCCACACAAAGATGATCAGCCTCCACCTTCAATTAGCTTCTTGATCTAGACTTCATCTTCTACTCAGTTTGAAACCACCCCATCACAGGCAGCGTCTCCCTGGGCTAAACAGATGAAGGGGAGCGCTAATCCCATTGCCTTCTGCTGTCACCAAGTGATTTGAAAGCTTATGCCATAGCAAAGGGAGGGGGGAAGCCACAGATAACCCAAACTCTTTGTGACTCTGCACTTCTATCTGCTGCTCTTGGCATTTTTCCCTCTCCTCGCACCGCAGCACAGATTTACGGGTAGAAAACACTTTTCCTGAAAACCTGTTTTTCTCCTGTACGCTTTGTGGTGAGGGGAAGACAATTATTGGGAAGAAAAAAAGAGCAGAACAGAAGATGAAAGGGCCAGCTTCACACAGTTACAGCTTCAAGGGCTGCTGCACCACTCCTGAACTGCCTCAACCTCTCATCGTCCTAGCATGACACTGACAATGTCTGCTTGTCAGCAAGAGAAGACAAGTGAGCAGAAACACCTTCTGGAAAGCTACAAAGTCAGGCCAGGTCCATGCTGAGTGCTGAAGCATGCTAGGAACACAAACCCCACACCCAATGCAACCACATATACCCAACAAACTCCTAAAAAGATTTTCTGAGTTGGCTTCACGTATCTCCTCTGGGGGTAGGACAAGCTGTGTTTTAGAACGGAAACGGTTAGATCTTACACCAAGATCGTGCATCTTCTTTAGGCACCAAGCCTCTCACACAGATCTTCAGAGTTTTCTCCATAGTGAAGGGAGCTGCACCACATCAACAGCAGGTCGGTGCTTTACCTCCCAATGAAATCACCAACGTGATGAAAATATCACACAAGCCCAAGCCCACAGCAGGCTGTGCGTACACAGGTGAGATGGAGAGCAATGTGGGTGGCTCCTTCAGCAGCAGAGAGATCCTTCGAGGTGTGTCTCAGGACCTGCTGGGAAACACCAGGGGACGTGTGCCACTGCTGCAGCATTCAAACAGCTTAATTCCAGCATGATGTGTGTGTAAATCAGGTCACCTAAGGTTTTTCTCTGAGATCTTTCACTGCCCTGCTGTGTGAACGTAAGAAAACCGTTGAATCCACCAGAAATGACTCAGGATTGATGTAAATAGCTGCGAAATGTTGTGGCAAATCAGAGCCTAATACTTCTCTAAGGTTTTGTTTAATTAAAAAAAAAAAAAATTATCTTACTACATTAGGAATTCGTGGAAAATAATTTGCGGTGAGATACTACAGAGGATAAACACAAATGGGTGTAACTACTCCAAGCTTTATATGACGGACACAAAATAAATCTTACTGCATTAGCAATAATCTAAATAAAGAATTAAGATCACTTAAAAAAAAAAAAAAAGTTTTTTAAAAAAAAGAAAAGAAAAGGAAACAACCTGTGGTAGGATCTGAACAAGGAATAACTTTCCCGTCCCTGTGAAACCAAGAGATGGGTTTGGAAATTTCAACAGGGTGTAACATTTATGGCCAAGGCATGAACCCATGAAAATCAAAGAAAAAAGCTTCTTTTTATTACAGGTCCCCTGCACTAAGACAAATAAATATAGCCACCTCCAAAGCAAAATTACCTGAGGTATGTAATTATCCCCAAAATAGTTTGCAGGGCTGAGTGTGGTTGCAGAGTGTAGTAATCCATGTACTAATTGCATTTGTTTAGTGGTCCTGTGCCTTATTCTTGTCATGTCATAAAGTATCCTGGACAGTATTTTTAGCTAAATAATAATATGCAAAAAGGTTTACGATGAAAAAAAAAAAAAAATCCCACCCACTGGGATAAACTGTTAAACACAGATGATAAAAAACCCTTGATTCTGAACCAGCCATAGAGAAGCTTCCTGTGTGCCATCCTACATTGTGTGAACATACAGTGTCTCACAGCACATAATACTGTGAGCATGTAAATACTACATTGGTGAAAAATGCATTGTAAATATAATATTAGCCCAAGGAAACTAATTTTTTCAAGGCCTCTGTGAAGTTGAAGAACAGTTTATCAGATAAACAAGTCAAGCATCAGCTGCTCTGCTTGCCAACAGGAATAGGAATAGCCAGTGGAAACGATGTTGGATTTTCGAAAGATTTGTAGCTCTGCAAATTTTACACTCGTCTCCTTAAACAGCTCTGTTAAAAATCAACATGCATGACTCACTGTTCCAGTCCAGACCTCTCTGATAGCTTGGAGGAATAGTTAGCAGATACCTCCCTAAATATATTGATTTGTAACTAACACAGTAAATTTTCTAGGACATTTTGCCTTTTTTTGCATAAGACGTTATATACTCACAGTTCAGGGAGTCTTGTGGCCTGTGCAATGCAGCTGAGATAATGATGGCTTCCTTCTGGCTCTATGCTCTGTTAGCCTTTTCATTAAAGCAGTGAGCTCGGAACTAATAGGGCCACGAGCCCAGAAGGGGGTCATGTCTCTGGAAGGTGAGTTGTGACTGCAGGTTCTCCCTAAGCTACAGGAGGGCAGGGGGATTATGCCAATGTGCGGACTCTGGCAGGGCCCCTGGGGGGCAGGGCACTGCCAAAACACATAGGGAATGAAAAATACAAGAATGAAAAAAAAAAAAAAAAATATATCCAAGGTTCTTAATCTAGCCATTGAAGGGACTTGAAGATCTCCAAGGAAGAGACTCCACAACCTCTCTGGGCAACCTGTGCCAGTGCTCAGTAACCCACACAGCACAGAAGTGCTGCCTGATCTCCAGAGGGAACCTCCTGAGCTCCAGTTTGTGCCCATTGCCTCTTGTCCTGGCACTGGGCACCACTGGATAGAGCCTGGCTCCACTTTCATTGCATCCTTCCTTCAGGTATTCACATACATTGATGAGATCTGATGAACATTGATGAGAAATTGAATAAAGACTTAATTACCATGCTTGGACACTCTGATGATTCAAAAGCACTTGCCAGACTTCCAGGCCATAGCCCCAATCCCACAAGATGCACCAGTAGCTCTTCAGCCTGGCTTTTTCACCAGGTCCTACGCATGACTTCTGTGATTCCTAGCTAACATAGATGGGAAGATGATTGGTATGGACCTGTACCATGAACATGTGAACAAGTCTGAGCTAGGACCCTTCCCATTTTGCTTCCAGTAGAGAGAACAGGTTGGTTTTGGTCTGTCTTTATTACAGTGAAAACCTGAAAGATCATTAAACAAGAGTGGATTTGTGGGCCTGTCTCAGGATGCAACCTACATGCTTCAATTAACAGGAAAAAAAGGCTATCTTTAGTGAATGTGTCTTTCAACAGGATTAATTAAAATAGCTGTCTCCTTCCCTATTACTCTTAATTGTATTTCAGCCATTAGTTGGTTCTTAAAGCATTATTTCCTTGCTATAATGAGCCAAGAGACTGCACCAGGTACTATCACAGTGCACTTTACTTCAAGAGCCAATTTACCACAAACCTTAGGAAGGATCCCAAGATAAGGGAGAGGAAACAACTCTTTCTGCAAGTGTAGTCCTTTCTGCACATGACTGAGGGATGAAGTACAATTTACTAGTACAATATTTGACCCAAAACATATAGCAGTAGTAGAAAACAGTTTTCTAACCTGGTGTTGTCTCCTGCAACTGCACAAATACCACAGCCTCAGGTAGGTAGACAAGAAATGTGATGGACATGATACAATCACACTAGCTTATATATGCACCTGTAATGCAGGTCCCAACAGCCAGATTTACTAGCATAAGGAACCAAATGTTATTGTATTCCCAGAATGCTGCAGGAAAGGTTCAACGCATTTGCTTTTGGCTGTCAGTGCGAGGGATACAAGCGAGTTACCTAAGCTCTCTCAGAAGTTAATGAAAAGAGATAGGCACTCCGAAGTTGAATCATGCCACCTGTCTTGGACAGTCTACTTAGAAAAGGATGAATCACCCTCCGGAGGTGTCTGCTCCTTTTCACTGACTATCAAAAGAGCCTAGACAAATAACTTTCAGGCCACTGAAGTTAGGAAATATGAATCCCACTGAAGACACCTGAAGGTAAAGATACAATATCGTTTAATTCAATTTATGGATCTCAGTTCTGATCCAACATCAGTCTTAAACTCAGAAACACCCTTCAAGGAATTAGAGTGATTTGCCAAAAAGCATTAGCACTAGAGACTAAAATTCTGCTGCGCCATCCTACTTGTGTTATATTAGTATTGCAGCCTCTCACAGAGATGTTATGTCTTCACTGCCAAAAGTGAGAGGTTTTTATAGCAGATAACTAATACATGTTATCCATCTTGCTATAAAACCCTGGGGGGAAAAAAGCACAGTGATTCTGACTGCAGTGTAGCTAAACGAAGTCTTGCCCAGAGGTGGCGGATTGGGTTGATCGTGCGTAGTTACACAGCAGTAAAAATGTCCTGTATTTCATCTTCACTAGGGTTTTAACGTGTTATGGCTTTTTATCTGCCTCACTGTAAAAAATAAAAATAAAATAAAATAAATGAAAAGGACTGATGCTTCAGGCTGAAAGGACACAGCTTTGCTTTCTAGAGTTTACACGCATATATATGTATGTGTGTTCATACATATTGCTTAATTTCCTAGAATACAAATTAAGTTATAGCCAAACTGACACTGAATTTTTCCTATTAAGATGTGATGAAATGAACTGAGTTTTGAAGCCTGACATCACACAAGGCTGCTATTCAACAGTTTATGAACAGTGAGGGACAAAAATCACTGTACTGATTCATCCAGCTACTTTTCCTGAAAGATACCCTCTGTATATCTGGTCAGCATTAGGACTTGCAGTTCCCAAAATAGAGAGCACACCAAAAGGCATTCTATGGATAACTCCACACCATTCTCTGTCATTTGTAACTGCATCAATACTACCAGTCTTGTTACAATCTCTTATTTGCATTTCAAAGAAACTAATTACTACTCTAACAAAAAACCCTGGATGTTCAAAATGCTCTCACTGTTTTTGTTTCATATTATAAACCAATTACCAATTAAAAAAAGGAATCTGGTCTTTGGGTGTAACTTGTAGGGACCTTGAAGGGATTGAAACTCTAACCCTACAATTTACTAACAAAAATAGTCTACCAGCTAAACCACACTGTGGCTCTACCACTGGGGAATAAATATTCTCAACAAACCAGCACACTGCAATTCAATTTTCTCTGTTGGTTCAACTGATTTGAAAACAAAATGAGAAATGAAATTCAGTAGCAGAAAGGACCAATAAATTTTACAAACCTTCCAAAAAATAAAGTACTCATCACTTCACTTTATGTTACTGCTGGACGAAAAAGGAAATGGTTATTTGAGTTTGAATTCCAGTAACAAAATCTGGGTGAAGATCTCTATTGCAGAGAGTCCACACAAGCTTTCCATGTATCAGAGACCTATCTAAAAATCTTCACAATAAGCCCTTAGAAATTTGAATGACAGGATTTGCTTCAGTCATGGGAACAGGGATAAACATCACAGTGTCCTAAATACAGCACAGCCAAACACAGAACTGGGGACGGTGGTTTCATCCCAGATCCTAAAAATAGGTTGTTTCAGATGTTGTTAATGTGACAGGTTAACTAGGTCTCAGCAAGGTTTTGTTTTCATGTGCAGCTCTGCCTGTGAAATGGTTTCCGAAAGCAATTCAACTTTCAGGTGATATGAAGATTTTGATTCAACACTGCAAAATGGCACAAATTTCCCAGTTAAACCCTTTGATGAGAATGTTTTTATTTAACCAGGACAGAGTTTTTACACTACACTTTATCCCAAGTGTCACAGGCAGCCTCATCACCTGTTGTAGATCTCATTGCAACTATCCACTACAGGATTTTTAGCCTTCAATAAAATAGAACCAGGAGAAGAAAAATAAATAAATAAAAGGGGAAAAAGAAAAAAAAAATGAAAAAAAAAAAAAAAAAAAAAAACACCCAAAACCTTAGAGACCAAGCTCACCATTGCTATATGAGGTTTACAGAAAAAATTATTTCATAAGACGTTGTGGGGTTCAGGAAATACCCCAGGTTTGAGGAGAAAGCCTAATATGCTGTGATGGGACCTTTGGAGCATTGTATGGGGTTTGGCATTCTCTGATCAGCACTCACACGTCTCTGTCTCTTGCAGTAGATTGTAACAGGTCCGTTAGCAGAACTGGGACCACATGTCCATAGCATGTTTCCAGATCTGGCTTTCCCTATCCTGAACAGAACTTCATCCCCAAGTCAGAGGAGAGCAGAGGAAGTCTTTAACACAGAGGTGCGCTTAACCAGGGCGGGTGATTGCCTAGCTCCAAGTGCTGAAAGATAGCATTAGACTTTTGTGGCACATAAAGCACAAAAAAGCAGGCCTAGAAGATTAAATAAGTGGTCTCCTTTCAGTGAAAGGTCAGCTTAGAGGGCTGTTAAGTAAAGAGGAAAAAAGCCCTGACAACACAACAGCTGCTGAGCTTTATAGGTCCTTTAGCTTTTCAAAGGACACCTGGCAGTGGTTTTCTCCTCATCTCTCTGTTCAGCTTGGACAGAAAAACCTTTAACTAAACCTGAAACCTTAAGAGGTTTTTGTGTGCCTTGCCCTGGTTTCCTGCTGAGCACCTGCCCAGAGGTTATTCTTTCTGCTGAGGGTTCCTCACAGGTCCATTAGAAAGGAAACGCCCAAGTACTACCCCAAGGACGAGCCCTCTCTTTCACCCTGTCTTTTGGAGTCCACTGGAGCAGACAGAAAGCCTCCTTGTGATTGCAGGAGGGTAGTATTGGGCTCCACAGCCTCATTTCTGAAAGTGCTGAGCGCCCTGAGTTCCTGCAAAATCAATGAGGGCTGCAGGCCATGTTGAAACACAAGCTACTAATAACTTTCAGCAGACGACAATATGTCCCGGTCTTTTGTCTGTTCCTATTTCTGTATTTCTCTTTCATTCCTACCCTGTTTAGGCAAGGCTCCCACAGTCACTGTATTTTTTCTCTTTTTGTTCTCTAAACGGCACATTACTTTTTCATAGGACGTAATTTCTCCTGCCACTGAGACCCATACTTTCCCTGAGTGTCTCAATGTTTCTTTCTAATGTCTGGGGCTCACTTTTATTTGTCATGGGTCTAATCTTCCCTCTGCCTTTGCAATTAGTTTTGCTGCACATTAAAAATTATTCAGGGAGATTTCTTAACTGAAAAGCAAGAAAAACTATTTCAAGCTAGAAGAGATGTTATAATTCAACTAGATTCCATGGTTTTGGACAATACATTGTTGGCAGTCCAGAGATTCATTGTTTTATGTAACAGTTTGCCCATGTTTTATGATGCTACTACTTTCATGAAAGAAACTGGAAAGAAAGAAACTGGAGATAAGAAAGGCAAGTACAAAAGAGTTAATTGATCCCAATTTAATATATCTCTACCTTCAGAGCCCCTTGTTAAGGCTCCCAGTCGTCTGTAGGAAGCTACAGGTTTGGAACAGATTCCTTTTTTTCAGCTGTATCGGAGTAGAAGTAACTCCATTTTCTGCCACAGAGTTACTTCTAAAAATATGTTGTTTAGATGAGTGCTCCATCCACACCTTTGCTCCCTAAACAAAAAGCAGGAACAAGACCAGAGTTGTTGCAAGGCTGAATTTCCTCCTTAATTGAAGACAATGACTAACATATTGCATTCTCCAGAGCACCAGGGAATAAAATAAAATAAAATAAATTGATAAATCCCTTTCCAAAACAGTAGCAGTGAGAGCAATGGTCGAGTCATTCATCCCACCACAGGGAAGATGCTCCCAGCCAGGCACAGTGCGTGTCTGAGGAGGGAGAGCTCTGTGGTTACAGCTACCACCCTGAACAACCAGAAGCTAAGTTACTGGTAAGGCAGCAATAATTACTCATACTGAACAGCCTATTTAAGGGAAATGTAATGAAATCATGAAGAGATCAGTCTGCAATGGGATATTTTTGTTAAACAGGCAGTTTATTCATGGCAAGTAAGCTGTGCTGAAGCCTAAAAGGTGAGTTTGAATGGGAAGAACCTGCCTAGCAATCCATTTTGTGCACACTTTCACCATAGGATGGCAGAACACAGGCTCACGTTTATGGTGAGAGCACATTCTGGAGCCCTTAGCAAATGATATGTAGTTTATAAATCTGGCATGAACCAGCTCTGTACCAAAAGTCACAGTCCAGCTCTTCTTCTCATATCTAATTTCTTGTTCTCACCTCATGCCAGTTTCTCCTCTGGGACAGCAAATGGCCATGTGGCTGCACGGTGAACTAAATCTGAGTGGAAACTATTGCAGGAAAGGCAGAAACAACCCTCATTGTCTCTGTGCTATAGTTCATGGTGGGGCCACGTAAAAGCCTGTGCTGACAGATGGGAGAAGGAAGCTGGGAAGAGTAAGCCTTTCTTTTTTAGCAGCAGGGCTGGGTTTAACTGGCTGTAAAACAGCACTGTTGCTAACTCAGAATAAACCTATTCATTTCAGAGTCCCAAGTGAAATAGGAAGTTATTTAAGTGATACAGAGATTGTACACAAGCAGTACAGGACTGTAGTCATGCTCTGGAAAAACAGTTAGTTCTACAGGATCTGTGGAGGAACTGGAGCAACCAGCAGTCACCACTCAACCTTGAGCTCAGGGGTTTCACTAGCTCTGGAATGGTTTTGGTTTAAGCTGGTGATGACCACAAGTGGGAAAATGGATTCAAGAGTTTTAGGCAAGTGCTTGATTTGAAAACAAAACAAACAAACAAACAAAAAAATGCTGCAAGAGAAAAAAATATCCTTGCTGCGTTTGCTGGAGCCATAAACCAAGATGCCAGGCTGTCCTTCAACTCACCAAATGGCAGAAGAAAGTTGCATAATGTCATCCCCATTTAGCCCATAAAATATTTTATGCCCTCCCAGCCCACGATTCATGAAAGGTGAAAGCTTTTCTCCTCTTTAAGGAAAAGTTAAATCAATTGGAAATTCTCTCAGTGATCTTTTATGTCTTAGCAGAAAACTGCTGTTATCCAGCAAATATGGGAGTGAAAGGATGTGTGATCCTGTCATCTGTGACATAAAAAACTACTATGAAATGGAGATGCTACAGAGTTTGAGAAAGCCACCACTGCAGGTAGGGGTGACAAGAGCATCAAGAAGCAACAAGATAAATCAGAGGTGATAGCAGCTGGGTCACTGCAGGTTTTTTTAAAAAAGCAGCAGATGTCTGCTCAGCCTTTATCAGAATTTCTGAACCATCTGGAAGTTCCTAGATTTGCAAGTGAGAATCAAAATCATTGATTACTAATCAAAAAAAAAAAAAATTGTAATCAAAATTAGTAGCTGCACATAGCCTGGATGTACTGTTAAGGAGCTGAATGTGGAACATCCCAGTAAGAATGCTGTCTGTGGCAGGCATGATGCATACATGAGGTAGGTAGAAGCATAAGAGTTAGAATATCTTCATGGGACAAACTGTGCTAACCAGACTTCAGCCAGTCTGTTAGAGAGTAGACACTACTCTAAAACACCTCAACCTTCTCTGCACTCAACGTGGAGGTAAATGCCACAAATTTTTCCAAGTAAATTTATAGGTCTACTTCTGACATGCTCCAAGTTCTGCCCAGATTACAAGAAATTATGATTACATTTGTGGAAGATCTCTACAAGTGATCACAATAATGAAAAACAGATTATAAGTGATCTTGCAATAAGAGCAGGTAAGACTTCAAACTACGGTGAAGCTGAACTTTTGGAGAACCCAAACAGAGTCACACTCCAGCCACGGAAGTCAAACCAGTCTACAGATTCCCAAGTCTACAAATTCTGCTCACCAAATTAAAAGTAAAACTTCTACCACAAGTAAGTTCATTAAAATATTTCAGGCTTCTCACTCCTGTCAGCTAGTTGAGTTCTGCCTCCTTCCCTACTTCATGATGCCTACCACAAAGCTATCTAGAAATTAATGTTTTTACAGTGAAATTTCAGAGCTCAACAAGAAGTATTAAAATGTTCATGTCAACAGTTATGGTAAATATTGCTAAGTACTGATGTGTTCAAATATTTCAATACTCAACTGAAATTTGACCACGGTGATTAAGTCTTTCAGGAACTGTCAGTCACTGGATTGCCACAAGATATGGCAATTTAGATGTCTACCCTTTGTTCTCAGTATATGTGATAATTTTAATATTGAAGGCCAAGAAGAAATATCCCTCTTTTCTGATGACAAGCTCTTCTGTGAACATGCCATGAACCTGAGGAAAGCTGACTTCAGAAAAAGACAGCTCTGAAGCTTTTAGAATATTATTTTGAATGGTGCTCAAGCTGATGTCTTGAAAGTCAGAGTCCCCTTTGCATTAGAAACAGAGCAGTGGTAGCATAGGACTTATTTTATGCATTGCACACACAACCCAAAGTCAAGAAAGACATGTCCAAAATAGAAAAATACATTTTGTGAATCATCTGAACAAGTGATTGTTTTTGAGACTTCATCACAGGACTTGTTGTTTGCTTTGAAATCGGTTACAAAGCATTGGTACCTACCAGATATCAAAACATTTCAACTCTAGTTCCTTGTGCTTGTAAAGAACTTGAGATTCGTATGACACAGTCCTTTGGTCTACATGTTTGCAGAATAACTCACTGTGGCACACAAATCACTCTCACAGGCAACAAAAAACTGACCGTATGAAGGGCTACATTATACATACAGCTCACTACTGGACATAGACCAATGCTGAGCACAGTACTTCCTTAGAAAACATCTGTGTGTGCTTCTCCTATTACTAAATGTAGAAAAAAAAAAATAGCTCTTAGCAGTGAATATAGGTCTAACGCCAAGTTTATTTTCAAAATCATACATGTTGATGTAGTCAAAGGTTGCCAAGACATAGGATTCTTATGAGGTCAGTGAGTAATGTTTTGGAAAGTCTTTGGTCAGTTTTGCAAACTGCACCTTATCATCTGTCTGACTTAATGATAACAGAATAAACTCAAATATTACAATGTCCAGAGCATTGTAATCCGTGTTATTTAAGAAATACAGGTGTTTTAGGGAACCACTGCAATGTCTCCCCCATTGAGGCTTACCAGATGATAGCATTAACCTCCAGAGCTAACAGATCTGAGTCAGTTTGACAGTCTTATACATGCACTAAGTTTTCAAACTCAGCTTCGAATAAAACCTGTGTGTGAGCCAATTGGCTCTCTTTGACAAGCATAAGCCTACTATTTACCTCCCAGAAGCAGGTGCCAGTATATTTTTAAATATTCCATAGGTCTGTTGTTATTCCTACAACATATAAGCAGAAATATTATTTAGAAACCAAGTAGCATCTCCGGAATTTTTAATAGAGTACATCTCTCCTGCTGTCTTGTAAAACCATCACCCATTTTTGCCTGCTAACTATAGTCCAGAATGTAACAGAGACTTCTGGCAAAAATATCTGCCACCATGTCTCACTGAGCAGACATGTTATTTTTTTGATTCTGCTATGCTTACTTCCACAAGATCAATTGAGACCGAAAATGTTACTAATGCCCATAATGACATATTCTTAGAAATAGTTTCAGTCAAATATAGCAAGATGGAATGACAGAGTCTAGGAGTGACATCCAGTGAGACCAGAGACAAGAGATTACGAGCAGCTGCTGGCACGAAATCCTGTATTTGCAACACTGCACAACTCTTCGCATTCCACAGTACAGTAGCACAGGGACTGGAAGACTCATCACTAGTCAGTACAACAAAAAAACTTTCTCTCCACCAATTCCACTGGTAGATTCATGTGTTGATCACACAGTTGATTCGTGTGTCTCCCAGGAGCTCACAGCAGGTTACGTCTATTAAAACCCTGGCTTGGCTCTGACGATACATGCTTTTATCTCAGAATGTGCACGAACTAAACAGCATCTTGGCATGTGCCCTTGTCACATCTTCCACCCACCCAGTAGTTTGTATGTTCCTGTTTTATGCAGTGTTATCACATTAAAATTACAGAAAGTTAACTACAACATCTACTATAAGTTTTACTTTCTAAATATGTGTGATAAATAGTCCTTATAGCAAACCCCTCTCCTGTTCCCACCATATTAACACAACTAAAAGTGGCACATGCACCAGAATAGACTGGGTCCCATTCTCCACCAGCTCTCTACCATCCTCCAAAACATTTCTACTTCACATATTCAGATAACAAAAAGTTACCTGATCTCTTGCTGTCTCATACTCTACTTCAATGGCCGGCTCTGGTGCCACCAATAATTTTTTCATTTCACACAGAATCACAAAATGGTTTGGGTTGGAAGGGACCTTAAGGATCATACAATTCCAACCCCACTGCCATGGGCAGGGACACCTTCTGCTAGATGTAAAACATGCAAAACCATAAATTAAATAAGTATAGAGAGACTGATTCTGCCTCAGAGCAGTTTCCTTGCATTCAGTCTAGAAAGAAAAGGCTTAGGAAGGATATGAAACATGCTCTAGCAAGGTTGGGCAACCTGTCTAGGTATCTTTGCTTGAGCAGGGGTCAGGCCAGATAACCTGCAGAGAGAGGTCCCTTCCAACCTCAACCACTCTGTGATTCTGTAACAGCCCTCCAAAGAGGACAGACTGCTGTACAGAGGAAAAGAATAAATACTTTTTGATATCCAATGAAAACAGGACCACATCAGGCTCCCAGTGTGGTGAGAGGGACCGAGACCAGGCATTGAGTAGAAAATCTCCCCTCTTAAGGCGGGAATAAAGGATTTAGGGACATGAGAGCATCTCAACAGCATCCTTGAATGAAAAAAAAACACCACCTGGGAACACCTTTTGCACACCTATCTCCTATAATTGTTGTTGCTGTGGAAAT
This sequence comes from Heteronetta atricapilla, assembly GCA_011075105.1. NCBI lineage: Eukaryota > Metazoa > Chordata > Aves > Anseriformes > Anatidae > Heteronetta > Heteronetta atricapilla. The sequence goes on from CM021732.1 coordinate 153,906,146, forward strand.
CATGCCATCGCAAAAATTAATACATTTTTATGCACCCATGTTTGCTGCCTTAGTCGTTAACTCCCCTTTCTGTCCTGGATCAACTTCTTTCAAATCCACCTGCATTCACTGTGCCTCACGTAATTAGATACTCGATTCACCTTGTCACCTTACACTTTGTTATTCTGCCTGAATGTCCCTCCAAATGTACACATTATCCACTCATTGTTTGTTCAGCTAATCCCTTCCTCTCTGCTACCTTTCTTACTAATAATATTTGTTGATGGCAGTCTGATTCCCTTTGTTTTCACATTTGAAACAATCCATTTAGCAGTCTACCTTCCCCTTAAATTTCTCTGTATCTAACACAACTAAACTTTTCCCTTTCACCTCCCCTTCCAGTGGTTTTATTTCTCCCCACCAAACCCACTGGTGAAGGTGGAAGCAAACAGCCTGGAGTGTGACAATGATCACACTCTGGAGTAAGGATGATCCTACTATCTAGGATTTAATGAGGAGTGGTATTCACATATGTGAGGACCTAGTATGGGCTCAGAAAGCCATGGGCAAAGAGCATTATACGCTGTCAGATGGGCAAATGATTTCTTGAGAAGGCAACAATCACAGAGCCAGGTAAGAAGTACTAACAGCAGTTTTCTGGAAAAGGAATGTAATTTTTTTTTTTTTTTAAGGAAAATCGGAATCTGGGAGGTCAGCAGCTGCATTGGAGGTTGTTTGAGTTGTTTGTATCCACCACAGGTGCTTATCCTTCCTTATTCTACCCTGGTCATAAGTGTGCATGATTACATACAATTTCAACAGAAAAAGACTCAGCTCCTTCAATCTGCACCATGTACAGTCTATATACAGGATGAATCTCACTTGTATAATGATTACACTGTCCATAAACATTTTTATTTAGACTGCAAAAAAGTAGTTGGATGTTGGCAATGTCAACAGGTTTATGCCTGCTTGTGCTACTCACTGTATAAGAAGCATACATAAGTCCAGAACATTAAAATAACACTTATGTCTTGCAAACAGAGGTCACAGAGAGCAGTAAATGAGCTTCACAACACCAGCCAGAAGGCCTGCTTCTTTCCAGGCAAGTTATTGTTAACAGACAGTAACAAAACTTCCCAGCCTGCAGATGTGGTCATTGACACTGCAACGTGTTACAGCATCACACGGGACTCAAGTTCAGACCTATGACCCAGAAAAGTGTCTCATTAATTTGACTCAAAGAACCCCAAATAACCACAACACATACTGTGAAAAGCAGCAAATCCAGGTAACTTACATATAGTCATCAAAACCAAGAGAGTGATTTATCAGTAGTAGAAGGAGAAGGGGTGATGTGATTGCTGTTCCTGTTAAAGTGCTGGGATGTAGCAGATATAATGCTATTGCAGTTCTTTTCCAAGGGGCTGGAAATTCAAAGTTTGTTTGTTCTGTGTGATTTTCAGACACTCCTCTCTATTAAATACCATTCAAAACATCACCAGGTTTTATGTGGTTAGTAGCCGGACCACTTGTGAACACCACTTGTCAGTAGAGTTGGGATGCTGAAAGGCCAAAAATAAAAAGTATCTTTTTGTTTCCTAAAGGGTTAATCTCAGAAGCATCCAGAGCACTCTTTTCATATTATAATGCCAGAAAACAAGGAAAAAAAAAAGAAAAGAAAAAAAAAGCACATTTCATATACAAAATAGACCAAATTCTGGGTATAAATAACATGTCAACCTTCACATCTATGCCAGGATACACTGGATATAGATCAAAATCTATTCAGTAATCCAAAATCTAATAGAGTAACTAAACTATATCAGAACAAATAGTGAGGTCACATTCCGCTCTCCAGGTGACCACTAGAAGCTGGCTTATATTTAATGCTAACTTGGGCAGAAGAACCCAGAAAGTGAGGGCTTCATTGCACTTCTGGTAGTAAAACGACTTCTTACAGAGGGGAACAGAGCAGAAGACAATAAAATAAAGAACTACCAGCATAGTTAGAACCAGGTAATCATGGAAGGAAATAATCACAGCCCTATGTTAATTGCACCTATTATAATTCTCTGTGTATAAGAATTGGGAACTCTACTTACTTTCACAGAGACGTCTTCTCAGCTTCCCCCGAATTTTATCGATGGCATTATAATCGGAGACATGAAACACGTGAGCAGACTTGGGTTCTGAAGCAATCTCATCGAGTTCCTCTTTTAAGGCTTCGCCAACACCCACAGCAAAGATCCTAATTCCAGCCTGACGGGCTGCAGTGGCTGGATCCAAGACATAATCCTGGCTCCTTCCATCAGTCAGAAGGATAGCCACTTTTTTAACAGTTCGATCACTGAGTCTCCCACCTGCTTCTTTGGAAAAACTGTACGTGTTGATGTATCTGAGAGCATCTCCAGTGTTTGTGTTACCCCCATAATACTTAATTTTTCTGGCGGCATCTTTGATTTCCTCACGGGTTTTGTATTTTCCCAGGTCGAACTCAGTGGTTGGCCGATCACTGTATCGCACCACACCTACACGGGTTTTATCTGGGCCAATCTCGAAAGTTTCTACCAAATTAGCCACCCACTGCCGAACCTTCTCAAAATCTTCCTTTCCAACGCTGGAGGAGGCATCCAAGATGAACACGAGGTCATAGTGAACGTTCTTGCAACCTGCAGGAGTGGCAGAATATATTGCTGAGGGAAGGTGAAAGACAAGTATCAGATATAACAAATACTTCCCAGGCATGACTCCCCAGCGACCAGTTCTGAAGAGGAAGCAAACCTCCCTATCCTGCAGAGAAAGCACAGATTTTCAGCCTCTCTTCGTTGTGATTCACCTCATCTGTTTCAGGACATCTACAGTAGATCAGCACATGCTTCTCTTTGAAATGCAAAGCCTTTCTCTTCCTGCACTACTAACTTCCTTTGCTCAATCTTTCACCTACACCATCTGCATGCATATGAAGCTATTTTTCTCTTTTAAAAAATTAATTGCAGTCCCTCTGCTCAGGCAATGCTCTGAAATGACCTTGGCAGCTCAAGAGACCTGCTCTGATCTTCCCTTTGCCAATCCTGACCTTGAGTAGAGAAGCTTTCATGTTCCCTCTTGCATTAGCATTATGATTTAGTTATGCTTAGCTAGAATCAGTTCTCCTGCTCAGCATGATATCTTGGTGAAACAAGTTTATAATAAGATTATTTTGATTTTGAGGCTCACTGCCATTGACTATTGTCTAAAGGATGACTCACTGAATACTGGGATGGGTTCCTTGACAACAAAGGGCAGTTCCTTTGTGTGAGAAAAGTTCACTTATCCCCAGCCATGGCTCCAGCCATGATATATCACAGAATCACAGAATAGTCTAGGTTGGAAGAGACCTCCAAGATCACTGAATCCAACCTCTGACCTAAAATATGTAATCTAAGGCCTATGTAATCCAAAAGGTGAATTATATTTTAATTGCAGTTTTCTTGCCCTGTGAAACCAGACTGGTCATATATTTGTCAGCTGCTTGCCAAGAAAATAGATCTCCCAGGAGATGTTTTCTATCTCTCTCTGAACATAGACAAGACAACCAGCAGTATATTCATAAAAAGACACAGAGGTGACCAAGATGCATCAACGTAATGCCACAGCTGGACCAAATATATACATAGGTATATTTAATTTACTATTATAAGCTATAGTACCTAACAAATTACAATTTCAAAACTGAAAACTGCTATACAAAGTCAGTTTATCTATGGTCACAACCATCAGCCATCATTTCTCCAGTAGTTCTTCTCCCACATCACCTCACAAAGTACAACCACTCACATGAAAAATGAAGCACATATAATGGTGCATGACAGAGAGCTGGTCCATACAAGTGCCTGTGCCACTTCATCCCCTTTATAGGGCTTTTCTTTACCCCATTGAACTGGAGATGTTATACGTGTCCTCTGAACTGCTGGCAATTGCCTTTAAACCCTTCTGCTTTATCAGGCTCTGAGCTAGCCCACATTTATCCATATCCACTGAGGCCAGATCTGTCCTGTTTCACTGCAGGATCCTGATTTCCCCAACTATTCCCACTACAGCTATAGCAATGACTTCCTTTGGGCTCTGATCTGGACCAAACAACTTATTTCCCTTGGTCGGAATATCTGGGAGTAGTGGTGAAAATACGTGACTCCAGTCATTCTCATTGTACAGTCTGTGTGTTTTCACATCAGACTAGTTCCAGCCAAGTTCCAGCACTTACGTGCACATCAGTGACTAAGATACATTACATGTACATTTGAAGTGCATCTTGCAGTTTGGTTTTGTAGGAAATTAATCTAGGGCTGCTTTCTAATGTGAACCAAAGCACAGTAACAGGAAATGCTTGGAAAATTCACTGTGGAAGTTTTGAAATCCTTGTCAGAGCCCTGAGAGCATGTTTATTCTGTGGGGTTTGGCTGTCAGGGATCCATGGCTTTGGGTAAGCTCCTCAGGAAGCTCTTCTGGAAGCATTCAATAAACATTTGCCTGTCCTTTCCCTGGAAGCTGCTTTTAGGTGAGGTTCTCAGCCTTGGTCCTTGTCTGAGCCACTGACTGATTTCCCAGCTTCAGCTCAGACCTGCCTCACCTCTGTGGACATGCCTGGACAGTGGCTGACCCCAGCTGCTATCTTCAGACCTCACAGAATAAGAGAATGGTTTGGGTAGGAAGGGACCTCAAAACCAATCCAGTTCCAACTCCCCTCCCATCCAGCCTGGCCTTGAACACCTCAAGGGATGGGGCATCCACAGCTTCTCTGGGCAGCCTGTGCCAGTGCCTCACCACCCTCTGAATGAAGAATTTATTCTGAATGTTTAGTCTAAATCTATTATTTCTTACAGAATCACAGAATCATCTAGGTTGGAAGAGACCTCCAAGATCACCTAGAACACCTTCTGACCTAACACTAACAGTCCCCACTAAACCATATCCGTAAGCTCTACATCTCATGTTGAGCTTCTCATCAACCAACACCTGCAGGTCCTTCTCCTCAGGGCTCCTTTCAATCCATTCTCCCCCCAGCCTGTATCTGTACTTCAGATTGCCCCAACCCAGATGCAGGACCTTGCACTTGGCCTTGTTGAACGTTATGAAGATCACACAGGCCCAACTCTCAAGCCTGTCAAGATCCCAGAATGTTGCAGGTGATGAAAATGAACATCGTCTCTTGCTGTGTTAATTTCTGTTGCAAGGAATGTTCCAGAGACCTCACCCAGGTGCTGCTGTTCCTTTAGAGTCTAATGGAAAAATTTATACATATGGGTTTGTGTTCATGTTGGGAACAACCTGTCCACACTGGATCACACTGGAAGCAACCTGTCCACACTAGATCATGTTCTGTGATGGCATTTTGTAAGTGAGGGAATGCTTTTCTCTAACCACAGCGCAAGAAAGGTATGGATGGACACACCAGCAGCATGAGCAGCCTTCTGAACTTTGCTGCAAGGAGGCAAGTAGCAATTCTCTCAAGGGTAACGAGAGCATGAAGATGATGGAATATATGGATTTATATTATGGCATGTCAATTACATTACATCCATGTATATAGGTTAGATTGCCTGCTTACCCTTTGCAAAACATAAAGGATATAACAGTAAAGGCTAAACAAGAAATTTCTTCTTTCCAAATGAAAAAAAAAAATCACAATGTTAATCTATGCTGCCTGAATAAAAGAATACTAATCAAATGAGACTAACTAAAGAATATAAAGGTTTAGCTTTAAAGCCTACAAGGTACAGACCTTCCTGTTGCTCATTTTAATGACTCTCAGCAGGTGAGATGGCTGCAGTTTAAAAACAAACACAACAGAAAGAATCTATCCTATCTGTGTTCAAGGGCAATGAGCCTTAAAACAAGGTGGGTTTGAAGTTTAAAAAGTAATGCCTATTCAGGCAGTATTGCAGGGAAGAAAAAGGCAGCCTTTCAGGATCATTTTATTGAAATTAGTGATTCTTTGCTTACAGACCTGATGACAGTGAGATTAAATGCTGCAGAAAAGCTTTTACTAAATATTAATCTGCATTTTTAGCACAGTAATGTCCACTGCTGGACAAAATGGATTGTTTTCCAAGAATGCTATTATAATGTTGTTTACTGGCAGAAACAGTTCATGTTAAGGGAATATGGGAGATAATTCATAGAAAGTGAACTTTCAGTTTTGTAATTACAGGAATGCTCTGTGGAAACATAATTCTAGGAGTTGTATTCACCAGCTCAGACACTGAGTCAACCATTTTGCTATATTGCCATTAAAAATAGTCCACAAACAAGCCATAAGGCCAAAATTATTTAAAGTAATCACAGAAAAAAACATATAAATGGTACCACCTTTTCCTTCCTGTGAGTTATCCACAAGCAGAAAAAAAAGGTGCTATTCCACATTATTTTGTTACTAAGTACTTACTCCTGTTAAACTTGATGCAAAAAGCTTTACATAGATCACATAACATCACTGTAAAGCAGCTATGCCTTAGACAGAGAGAAGGTCTAAAAACTCATTTTCTTTACTATAAATTAGCCAAGGATACAGAATAGCATCTTTGCTAGAAAAAGAGCCAGAAAGACTCCACCTCAAACATAAACAGAGATAAAAAATAAACCTTTGGTCTTTCATTATGAATCGGCAATGTAGGTCTACAACCATATTTTCTCTGTGACCTCTAGCACTTTTATATAACTCTTTCTACTCCCCCTCAAAAAATAAGGTGTCCTTTTGAAGACGACCTGTAGGAAGGAACAGCCTCTCAGTCTCACCACCCTCATTCACAGAACCCCAGAATAGCTGAGGTTGGAAGGAACCTCTGGAGGTGATCTGGTCCAACCCCCTGATCAAGCAGGGCCGCCTACACCAGGGTGCCCTTCAGTGGCGTTTGGGGTAAGGTGCTAATTTGCACAGGCCAAAAAACATGTCAGGGTCCATTCTAGACAGTAGGAAGCATGAGCCAGAAGAATGAGCAGAGTATTCTAGTGGACCATGAAAGCCAGCCAGAAGGAAGATTAACCAGGTCTAACCTGAAACCCTCTGAAGGCAACATAAGGAGTGGTCTCCATGCCATCTCCATGGATGAGGTATATCCTGAGCAAACTGCACACTGCTCCTTTGTTGGGTGGCTGAGCCAGCTTGTCTAAGCCCACAGAAGTGGGCTTAGAATCTCTAGTGAAATCATAGCCTTGATCCCTGAGTTACCTCCATCCTTAAAGTCTGTTTTATGTCTTTTCAGCAGTAAATGTTTTCCCTGGTTGTTTGTTTTTTTTTTAGTTTGTTTTTTTGATTTCCTCCTACCAATGATAGCATCTCAGCCATGTAAAAGCCCCAGCAGCTATTTAACAGGAGTGGAATGCTGCATACCTGCTCTTTGTGCCTCAGTTCTCTCCCCGCCGAACACAAGGGTAAGAAGAACCAGGAGGTGGGGTACGCGGCGTCTTCCCATAACAGACATATCTCCTTCCTCACATCAGCTTGTCTTTTCACCGTGGTGAGAAGCTTGCAAGAAATCCAATTTGTAGCCTAGCAAGGAAAATAAAGAGCAAGTGTTATCTCATAGAAGAACAAACAGAAGCAATGATGCAAGCCATGGGAGCACCGTTCTGGGGAGCTGTCACTTCCGCCTGTCATTTTGTTGACCAGACACAAACCACTCAGACAAAGAGGCAAGAAGTTCACCTACTTTTCAAATGCTATAGCCTTTCACTGGCTCTATTCAGCATGCAGCAGCCTGAACATAAAAAAGGAGAGAGATTACTAGATTATTATACTTTAATTGAGCCCACTGCCAACTACACAATCAATGCACTGGAGTGGAAACCATTCCTGACCCGGCCCTCCCACACATTCATCATTAGGAGAAACAAAATGCAGAGCCTAGATACAGCCCACTACAAATCACACACAACCCAATGCCACTGCCCCCATCTCTGCTTTCCGTTCCCAAGCCCCAGAAATGCTGAGCACTAAAAACGCGTGGCTGTTTTCATGCATTTGCTTGCTGATCTTGGTTGTTGTCTATAGTATTAAGCTCAGGAGCTTCAGAATGAATCTTTTGACTATCTAGATAATAAGTGCAAAAGCTCAGGTGGAACATTTTCAGTTTAAGGTCACTGGTTCAAATTTACCTTGTCTGAAGCCACGGAAACCAGCAGGTATTGTAGCAAGGCAGGCCAAGTAGCTGGGATAATAAAAGTTTAGCTACATTTTCTAACACTAAGCTAACTCTTTTTTATTATTTCAATATTTAATAATTTATTCCCTCTTTTTTTAAACTAATTTTTACTATAAAGATCATAAAGTCATTCCAATTTTATGTACTGAGCTTCACACATGCAAGGAAAAACAGTCTCCACGCTGTAGCTCATACTGCCTAAGGAATCATTTTGGAAAAGTTTCTTTCAGCTCCTGAATCCATCTTTTCCTCCTTAGTGTACACATTCCTCGGTTCATTTTCTTAAGGAATATCTGCTTCCTCTGTCTTTAACATGCACATCAGCTTCTTGGTGTTGATGGGTACAGGAGGCATAAAGGGGACACTATATCGTAGATCATCGCTGTAGGGCTGATTATGCATTCTAGGATACTTCTTTTCAAAGCCATAGGGTTTTGGGGGAATCACAGACAAAAAGAACGGGGGTGTCAGCATCTGTTCAAATACAGTCTTGATCAGTCAGATGTTGGGCCAATCTCTATCATGTCTCTCGGAAATAAATTGCACATCATTCTGGCTTAGGAAGGAAAAAATTGAAAAATCTTCTGTAGTCATTGAGATACAGCTGTAAATCCTTATTCCAAGGACAAAATTCAGGCCCCTTCATTTTCAGAAATCTGTATCATATACAGACAAGGAGAAAACAATGCACCTAACACATCCTGCGCTCTGCAAATAAAAAGTAGGAAGCATCTGCCAGCAGTGGAATATAAATTCAAGAAAGGATCACAATAAATAAATAAATAAAACCCTGCTTTTTTCTTCAAGCACCATCCCTAAATCCAAAGGGCATAAGCAGGTGCTGTAGTTTACACCTCAACCAGATGGTGTCCCTGCGAGACAGTGAGGTGCTCAGGTCTGAGCTCCCTGGGAGAGATTGCAGGGTAAAAAGGGCATTAAAATATCACAGTGCCCTACAGTAGTTAGAATTTCCTTCTAAATAAACGCATTACTGAAATACCGATTGGGCAGCTGCCTGCAGGGGGATTGGGGCAAGCAACATTTAAAATAGCTATGGGAGCCTTCAGCCCAAGGTTTTTCCTCCTGTGTATTTCTCAGGAAACATTGGTTTCTGGCACTTAGGGGAGGCAGCAAGAGATGGGAAACCAGATCTGCCACAGGGCATTCTGCACTTTCAGTGCCGGGAGCTCAAAACGTCATTTCTGTGTGTCTGGGCTTGTACACCAGTGAAGTTTTATAAATACATTATTAAAAACAGCCTTTGCCAGCTGCTAACCCACACAGGGCCAGGATAAATGGAGCAGACCAGCAGCTGGTGTCACTCAGCAGAACAGTGCCGGGATGAGCCATGGCTGGCTTGAAAGGCAGCAGACGTGGAACGCTTGGTGGGCACAGTTCGCCTCCCACACTTCTGCCCCAAAAGAAGGACTGGAGAGATGTGTTTCAAAGTCATTCATCCCCGTTCCAGGCTAAAATACTTCAAGAATTCATTGTGGTGTTATGAATGCTGAAAGGTATCTCAGAGCAGTCATTTAGACTAAAAATAGGGGGAGAGGGGGGAACACAAATCAAATCAGAACATCTGCTTGAAATCTAGAATCATAACCTGTGGTAGCTTTAATGCACATTTGTGGTTCAATGTTATTCTTGCATTCGGGCCAAAATACATCATTTTATCCATTTTTACAGCATGGAGAATTGAACCAAGTCTCTTAACTTGCAACTGGTTTATGTATGGATGTTTCAGGGAGACAAAATTGCCCCATCCACATCAAGACTCATATTGCAGTAATGAAGTCTTCAGGGGTGTTAGAAGAAAAGTTGGAGATAAAGCACTTGTAGTGAGAGGTTTTCCACAGCAATTTCCTTCCCACTTCAGTTCACCAATGACAGACGAAGCCCAGACTGCGGTCACAGCATCTGATCAGCATTTATATCCTATTCCAGGAGGAAGGGTTGAAAAGGAGCCCAGACTGGGACAGTCTAGGCTTCATAGTGACCCAAGAATAAGAAATTATGTTTAGGGGACCCTGTTTACAGTTGGCCACTGTGGTTTGCTGTTATTACTATTTGCTTCAGCCTATCACGTGGGAATATTTTTCCTTAAAGTGAAAAGTGGCATAAGACAATTTACATCTTTTAAAGATACCTTTTTTTTTTTTTTTTTTCTGTTTATTTTGCAAGCATCACTAGGGGATCCTTTTGTGACATATTTACATGTATTAAGTGATACTGCAAAAAGACCTGACAAACCCTATTATGTCCAATTTTGCTACCAAACTCCAAACTCTGTGCCTGAGGTTTTAATTTAATTAGTTTTTAATAGTTTTAATAGTTTACCAGGGAATAAAGAAATGAATAATTCTGACTACATGCAAATATGATGTAGGAATGGCATCCGGGCTGAAAAGCATGCTGGTAAACGTTAAGGTGAGTGCTCTGTGCTTAAAATACAGGCATAATACCAAGCTATTCATACAGCCTCACAGCTGAACAAACAATATGCAGAAGATAGACACAAGCTCTACACAACATTTAACTTTGCTATAGCTTTTTCGGAGGGTGGTATACAGTTAGTTCAGTGAGCATCCATGGCAAGTAAACTCATTTTGGGAAATGTACGGTGATAAAAAGCAGCATTGAAAAAAAAGCTGAAGGAGAACTGGATCTTCTAATCTCAAAAATATTTTATTCTTTTGCTCATTGTTGGGCTTCTCTTGCACTCCTGTGCTGTAATGGATGTTGCTTTGTCTTCTTGAGCATTATGGAAGCTGAGAACAAAGCTAGGGCTCTGCATCCAAAGCATCCCATACACATCCAGAACCAAACCACATAGCTGGGCTGCATTTTCTTGTGTTTGTTTGTTTGTTTGTTTGTTTTCCCCTGTTTGAACCAAAATGAAAGAATATCCTGACATGAGTTCATTTGGAAAACGAAGCCCTAGCCCTTTGTGAAAAAGATGATGGGGTTTTCTATCCTGCTCTCTCTGTTTTTGTCCTGCCAGGGCCTGATGCAGAAGGGATAACGCAGGAACTTTGTTCTAGCCCCACTTCTTAGATAATGCTGTCACTTCATTGTAATTCAGGGGACAAGGAGAGGATACTTGTATGAAAGGAGTAAAGCTGTGTGCTTAGAAATGGCATCCTGAAGAAACAAAGAGAAAAGAAGGGACAGAAATAAAGAATGTGGCAGAGCAGAAAACTTTGGAGCATTTCTAGGATGCATAACTTAGGTACAAGCACTGGATATTCCCTGCCTCAGCCCACAAACACTGTTTTTCTGTCCTGGTTTGAGACATGTCACTGACACCAAAACCTTTGTGAATCAGAGATGGGAAAAAAAGGAAAAAAAAGGAAAAAAAGGAAAAACAAAACAAAACAAAAAACAAACAAACAAAAAAACCAGCAACTTATCTGATCCTTCATCCTTTATAGGAGTGAGTCAGTCACAAAATTGTATTAACTCAAAAACCAAAAACACACAAACAAAAAACCTGGAGTCAATACTAAGACGATCATTTCAGCAGTGTGATCTAATAAAATTGCTCGTACCTCATGCAAGCAAAAGTTCAAAGACCCTACAGGGACAGTGCAAGGAGCAGTGATTCAAGTCTGAATGTAAAAAGCATGTCTAGCTGGGGACTGAAGCGTGCTCATTAACATACCTGAGCTTTTGCTGGAGGATATGGTTTACTAGATCCTGACACCAACCTGTGCATCTCACTGTTAAATTCTAGGGGTGCTGGTATTGTTTTGCTTAATCTCACCCATTTGTCTGCTGCTGCTGAACATCACCGTACGCCATATAAATGTTCTAACTATGCTGGCATTTATAATGTGATTTTAAATGTCTTTAGTGTGCTCCTCTGAAGAAGAGGTTAGCCTAGGTTGGAAAAGACAGTGTCCAATTATACAGCTTTTCATGCACACAAACAAAAAAAGAAGAAAGAAGAAAAAAAAAACAAAAAAAAAAACAAAAAAACAAAAAAACAGAACACTAATACATCTGACAGCTAGTAGAGTCAGCTTGTTGATTGTGTCTCTTCCAACTCCTGAACTAAGCAATTTAATTATCTAAATTATTGCTGATATGAGCAGGAAGCACACCATATAAAAGAGAGATGGGGCTTTGCCCCCCCCCCCCCCCCCCCTCCAACAGTCAGGCCATGCCATCATATATCTTTGTTCAATGCTTTTTCAAGAAATCATCCCATGGCATTTCTGGAGGATATGCATCTTTCCAGGCCTGATCCAAAGCCAAGTGTAGTTAATGAAAACAGGGCCATTGATTTCAGCGTGCATTATTTCAAACCCACATGAATAATAGAGCAGAAAATCCTCTGCTAACACCAGAGTTGCTCCTGAGGTACTTTGTTTAACTACAACCGATGAAAAGTCTGTGTGACCAGGGAGGAGGCTGTCAGCAGCTCCACAGCTTGTTGGATGAGGACTTTCATGGACCCTGCCAGCCAAGAGATCCCCAGCACCTGTTGAGGCTGTGGGAGCTGAGGTGGTTCTTCCCATCTTTTGCAATATCACGTCTCAAGATCAGCTCCTAAACTGCTCCCCAAAAAGCAGATTGCCCGCCCAGAGATGGTTGGCATGAATGCTAGCCAAAGAGATCTGTCATTTTGACAGGAGATGAAATGGGGCGCTGAGGGAAGAGCAGCAGAGCCTCCAAACCCATCGGTTTGTTTGCCTTAGCTGAACCCTGTTAGTGCTCCAAAGCACTTGGTGCTGGAACTACTGGGCCCTGTGAATGATTAATATTGCTGCATTTGGAAAGAAGTTTGATTGTGCAACAAATAAATTGCATGCAGAACAATCAGGAGGGGGAAATTAATAACTAGCTGTTTGCTAAGTAACAGGTGTCTGTCCAGGACACTGAATGAGGCAGGAATTGGATGAATTGGATGGGAAAAATATCATAGAGAGAAGGGTAACCAAGTGTCTTAAAGGATCAGAAAGCATTCTCCAAGGGGGACTGGATTAACTCAGCACGGGCATTTCCTAATTTCTTCACTTTGCAGCCGTAGAAACATTCTTCTAACCTCCATGGCATCGCACGTGCTCTTGCAAGGAAACCTGAGACAAACTCAGAACTGGAATTCAGCAGCTCCTGACTCCTTAACCCACGCTTACATCGTGTATCCCACGAATTGATCCTTTGTGAGTGCATCCACCACAGACGATTTAAAACAAGCTGTTACTGGTTCCCTGCCAAATTGCTGCAGTTCTAAAATACCCCAAGTACTGGTGGAGAACTTTGCAATGTATTTTTGCCTGCTGCGGCCATGCAGTGTCTGCAGGCTAAAGCCTTGATGCAATAACCCCAAGTATAACTTTCCAGTGATTTGTCCAAAGGAAGTAACTTCGTATTCAAACTGTATTCTTGTATACCAAATATTTATATTGACTGGCTATGAAAACCCCAGACTAACCTGAAATAAAATGCCTCTGTGATAGAATATCCCAAATCCTGAAGCCTGTGGGTACCTCCAGTTCCATACTCTCAAATTCCACGTTCCCAAATTTACCTTGGCAACTTTTTTAAACTTAGCACAGAAGCGTCTCTCGTACTGTCTCCTTAGCAGGGTTTGCAGTATACACATATCCTAGATGAAAAGTCTACCACCTGCATGTAATGCAAAGCACGCTGTCAGTTTAGGATTATAGATAACGCTATTTACTGGCATCCTCATGGAAAGAGGAGCCCAATTCAAATATTTAATTTTACAGCCACTGATGTAAAGGATATAAAGATTAATATGGAGTGATGTCAGCGAGGCAAAGACCAAACTGACATCCACAGAAGTTAACAACTCAAACTGTGGAAGAATTTTTCAGTGGAGTAGAAAATGCCAAGACATCCCCAGTATAACATGCTCTGACTGTCCTTACTGCCACACGTGTGGAGAACATAGATTTATTTCAGGGCCACAAGACACCAGTCCCTTGACCTAAGCCCTAAAACCTGCATGGGGCAAGTCCCACAAACCCCATTTCCTTTCAGGCACAGACAGAGTGGTTCCAGCCCGCATTAACTATTGGGAAGAAGCCTTTAACACCAAGCCCCTCGAGGCTATTCAATATGAGAATGCTCTACTCATACCGGGCCCATTTCCTGCTTTTTATATCCTCATGGAAGTTCTTCCAGCTCCTGGAATGAAACCTAATATTTTCTTTTTTAGTACAGTACAGGATTATGTCAGTAAAAAGACCCATATGTCATGGCTTTATATAGCCAGCTAACAGAGCTGGAGCCAGGAATTGGGATGGGGTAACAGCCTAAATCTGGAAAATAGGCAACATATTTTCTAACAGGGAGGAGAGTGGTGAATGTATCTCCCAGAAGTCCTACTGAGGCCCATGCAAGGAAGCATTGCTTTGGATTTCTTGCCCGATTGTGATAGTGGCATGAAAAAGGATTACCAGAATCCCTAAAAGTTCCAGAAATGAGCTCACACCAACTGTTTCTCATTCCTAGGGTTAATAACAGGGCCACAGCTATTTGAAATGTACCACGCAGTCATCAACCAGCCACTTCCAACTGCCGAGAGGACAGATAATTTCACAAATACAGGTATACACATCTCCTACTCACACTATGTGCATGAATCTCTCCTCCACTTGTTCCAACAAGTTAATGGCCACTGAATTTCCTGAACGTGTGTACAGAAATGATGGCTACATTTGATTAAGAGATCAATTGCAAAGCATTTTCATTGTCTAATTTTCATGTTCTCTGTAATGAAAATTAGACAATGGCCTCTGTAATGAAACCCAGAACTCTACTGAGGACACCAACACACCAACAAAAGTGAAAGATTTGTGAACAAAGGCCATAAAACCAGAAGATACCCAGCACTACACGGGAAGGTGCAGATTAGAGGGAGACATCCTCAGCCTTGCCCTGATGCTTTCCCTTAACACTTGTCCCCTGTGAGGGATCCACTGCCTGAAATCGACCCAGCTAAGCATCTCCAGGCTTGTCTACTGAGAACAAGCATTGCCACCTCTCTTAAAAGACAAGAAAAAAAAAAAAAAAAAAAAAAAAGGAAAAGGACAGCTGAAGGGACAAAGAAATAGGCAGCTTGCAGGCAACCGCCTCCCACCACACATTCTGGAGGAGGCCATTCTTTATATCCTTGGTGCTATACAGAGGATTTTAGACTGAAAGTCTTGGAAGCAGGTGCCTAAATTCCACACAGGCTTTTTTTTTTTCTTGAACATAAAATATTTCACTCTCTCATGAAAGGATCTGGGGCTAGTAGGAAAAAGGAGGCTGCAACTTCTCTGACCACAGGGACCTGCATTGTAGATGTCTTCACCATAACAGTAAGCTCCTTTAAAGTAAGAGAAATAAGAAAACTAAGAAGCACAGCCTTAATGCAGCACAAGCTTTGAGTCAAGGCATGTTGAAAATCATATCCTTGACACCTCTGGGATCTCTGCCCAACACTGCAAGCACCATCAACACAGGACTAGCAGGTAAGGGGAACACATGAGAGTCAAGCAGAAGCAGAGTCTCAAGGATCTTAAGTCTGAGACTGAGATAAAATATACTTCCCTGCCCCGAGTTTCTGAATGCAACAGAGAGGAAATTGCTGCCCATTAATCATCCTGCCAGGAGACCTGCAGCGAAGCTCTGCTCCTGTCCCTTTTCTTGGCTTTGCTGTTTCTAGGGCTGTAAGAACAGGCTGCCAATAAAGAAGTTAAAAGTTAAAAGAAGTACAAAAAATAGGGGTCTGGAAGCCGCAAATGAAACAGAAAATAATTGTAACCAAAGAAAGCTTGCAAGTTACTCCCATTTTATTCAATGAAGGGCTCTCATGACCACTGCCACTCCCATAGAAAGTGTAAGAAACCAAAAGTGCTCTGAAGCTCACACACAACTCACACCAGGGAGGTGTCAGCTGCAGAAGCATTCTTACTTACTAGTTTGTAAGAAAGGTCAATATCTACCACCCCAGCACAACAGCTCTGTCTGCCTGTCTGTGCTCCAGGCAAAGGGTCAGTGTCAATAATCCTGACACTAACTGGAAGGGGTTTGAATTACGTCAATTCTCGTTGCACCCAATCCCCTCCACTCTTCATTTCTTTTAATTCTTCTCACAAGTCTCAGAAACGGCAGCGGTCGCATTCTTGAAGGAAATAGAGAGCAGAAGGGCAGCCAGATGTACAAAAATAACGCATGGGGATGAAACAGAACAATATCGAATTCAGGTCTTCCTAACATTCTCATTTCCTCATATCTCAAATTCTTGTAATTAACTGCAAGGAGACCTGTGACACCAACCTGTCTCAAAAGCCAGAATCTTAAAAATTACATGATTCTATTTCTTTTTCTTTTCCTATTGTAATGTCACAAATTTGTACCTTAAAATAAGAGAGAGAGATTTGATATGCTGTAGTAGATATCAAAGATTGTATGTGATGGTTAGAGGAAGGATACTTTAACTGAATAAGGACTCAAATGTTTCCAAAGTTCCCATTAATCCAAAACTAATGACAAGCTTCCAGACTGAATTGTTATCTCAGAAACAGAGTACTGATCTTTAGGTACAGGTCTTTTTATGATGCTCTACCAGTATCCCTGTGCTTTGTTCTCATACCAGTTTGTGCAGATGGCTAAGGGCTGCATGGTGACATCAGGAAAGCAGTAAAAGCAGAGACAACTGATAATGGGGATGCCAGGAGCAGGACGTACAGCTGCTAACAGGAAAAGGATAGCAAGTGCAGAACTGGAAACTTTGGTAGAAGAGAGAGGACAGGAAAAATTGTAGAAATGGAGAAGAAATACACATTTAGAGAGCAGTTCTAGAGCTTAAATCAAATGACATCTGTGCCTTCTGGACTTCAGAGATGCATTTAAGAAGCTCTCTCACACTACACTATCTCCCAATGACGCTGTAGAGTTTTGGCTTGGTTTTATCTAATCTAAGTTCAGATTGTAGGTGTCTAACTAACATTGTATGTGTTATACTTGAGCTACTCAGGGTGGGTCCCCCTCCTATTTCATGGAGAAGAAAACAAATCCATAACTAGACTGATTTCACCTCTTCCTGAGGAGGATGAGTTAAACACGTGAGCTACACACAAGCAGTGCTTATCTTCCTCAGAGCCTAGATAATCAGTTGAAATGTAGATGCTGATGTATCAACAGATGTCTGTGTGGTCAAGGTGAGATAAAGCCAGCCGAAAGCAGCAGCTACTCACAGACTAACAGTAGCAATAGGAAACTTTAGCCAGTTCAGATGTAGAAGGTGAAAATAGTTGAGTAGAAAGACTTTGTCTAATGAGGAGAAGAAACACGTACAGATTTCTAAGCAGATACCCTTCCAGAACAATGAAATTGTGTTACAAAAACAGGTTTTGGTAGAAGGAACAAAGTGAAGCTACAAATAGCAATGCCATTTTGAACTGTTATGCTATATACCGTGTATACTTATACAAAGAGTGCTTAAGAACATCCCATGCAGGACCTAGCCCAATTTCTGGGTGAATCATTACGGACATAGGACCTAAAAGGGCATTCACAGAATCTTGAATTGCCTAAAGGGTGAAACTTCAGTTTGACTTTTCCGTACAGACAAACTGAACTGGATGAAGTTAGTGTCGATGTTCAACTGACGTAAATGCTCGCACTGACTGTGGAAGGATCTGGGGACCTGAGGTCACACCACACCAGTAAAAACAAAGGTGAAATGAAGACCGAGTTCCTTGACCTTTTCTATGTTTTTTTATCACTAGATCTCCTTACCCACCAAGCAAAGAGCATGTTTTTCTTTGCTTTCCTTCTCATGTCAAGGCACATGCAAAATATTTAATGATGGGCAGAGATGCACATAAATTTACCCATACACAAATAAACAAAGCAGTTGTTTTCTGAAGAGTAACTGTTTAAATAAAATTGCTGCCTCTTTATCTTGAGTATATCTTCTAATTTCATTTTTTTTTAAAAAAAAAAAAAAAAAACTTATAAGATTGTCCTTGTTTTGCTGTTTCATCTCTGTGTTAGCATGGCTGACAGACTTTTACTGGATGAAAACTGGGGTTATAACTCCTGTTTTCCATGGGTATGCATAAGACCTAATTTAAGGAATGAATGTTTTTCATATGTATGTCAACGTATTTAGAGGACAACTCTTATGTACAGATTTTAGCAGATAAAAGATTATATGCCATCTGATCTCCTACGTAACATGGGTCTAAAATTATCCTTAAAATATCAGTATCTCATTTATAGTTTGTACAAAAGAGGCAGTACTTTTTCCGGCTCTAGAGAGCTTTCAGTCTTGATTTATGAGACAAAACGTTCCTGCACCACAACTAGAAAGTGGTTCATGTGCTCAGTTACCATTACCCGATATACTGAAACTCTAGAATGAATTCATTCATCTTCTGTTTCCAGCATCCTTTAATCATCATGCTTTAACCTGAAAACCTGACTTGGTTTTGGGGCCTAGTTTTGAGTTGCTAGGCTTAGTTAATACTCAAAAATTTTGAAATGTTCCCTACAAAAGTGATCATTAAACTCTACAATGCCAGTAGTTATTTCTTAGCATAAAAAGAACCCCAAACAGATGAGCAAATAAGAAATGAAATAAAACACCAGCTCAGCTAAATCAGCAGTGTTTCACTTGTGCAATAAAGAGAGAAAAAATAAAAAGACTCCTCAAAATCAGCATAGCACCTTGCTTTTTATATGCCCTCCAGAAGCTCTAAACACTGCTGCTGCTTAGCAGTGGCAGTTTAAATGCTTTAGGGGAGAAGCCAAACGCAAGGTGATGCTGAATCTTCAGAGTGACAAAAACTATGCATTTGTGTACAACTAAACAGTATCTCAAGAAGTTCTCAGCAAATCACACCCCCCCCCCCCCCGTAGCTATAGCAACTGCATTCACTGTGTTTTTACTAGAAAACATTTTTAAAGCTACCTAAGAAAGTACATTTTTCAGCCATTGTTTTTGCATTTAACTTTCAGGTCTTCCGATGCAATCCCACTCCCCATTCAGCTCCCACCCCTTCTGCTTCCACTTGGCATGCACGGCATGCGAGTTGCTGGGGTGACTCAAAAATTCTGGGAAGGAATTTTCTCTCTGAAATTCAGCGTGCTTAAATCTGAACTGCTGGAGTATGGCTTTCATTTCCAGTGAAATACCTTGCCGGCACAAAGACTTACATCTCTCAGGCAAATCTGACATCCAAGGAGAATTCTACTAAAGCAATAACTGGTGTAAGTCCTAAAATACCATAAAGAGGATGGGAAAAGAAATAATCTTTGTTCAAGAACCTTAAATTATTAGATTTGGAGAAACATTTGCTGTGTTAGAATTCTGCTTTACTATTTTTACTTACACTAGCAAGTGCAGCACAGCAACACATCTTCAACACTACTTGGGGTTACAAAAGGCTTTGGAGAGCCATATTATACTCAGGTTGTCTTACATAAACTACACCTTCCCATGGCATAGTCTGCTCTATATGATTGGCATCATACAGTGCAGTAGTCATGTTGGACATTTTTCTGTTGAAAGGGATTTTTTTCCCCCTTGAAATAGCTATGTAAGACCAAAAGAGAGTGCTGGGTTTCCTTTATTTGAAACAACCATTTGAGCAGAAGACTGCTGTAGGTTTAACTCATCTCTCTGGTGCTCCCACCTGTATGAACACCAGCTCTGACTCTCAAGTCACTGAGACAGAAGTACCCTAGCACTTCACATTTGCTCTCCCTTTTGAGAAGGCAGAATTTTATTTCCCTCTGAGGTGTGCAAAACATTGAAAAGATCAAAAACATGCTACAGTTCTTCATACTCGACATACACCTTCCACTTCTGAAGTCAGTGGAAAAATATTTGTCAGACAAAATTGCACAGTACATCTACTCCTCCACTCCTGAGTCTCTTCTCACTGACAATGGCCCCCTTATTCCCTTTCCACACCACTGCCTTAGTTTGACATATTGATTCATTTACTCATGTGTAGCAGCTTGTCTAGCTTCCCTCTGACTTCGCTAATTAAGAAGAGTCCACCATAAAACAGACACACAAACACAAAAATAAACTACAGAACAACACCCTTCCTAGCATACTGTTAGATTTCAGGTAAAAGCTTTGTTTTCATATGCTGTAAAAGCTAGTCTGTTGCTTTTATAAACCATCTAGTCATATCCACAGCAATGCTGCTGAATAGCCATTAGACTAGCGTTTTCCCTATTTTTATATGATTTTCAGGTGAAGTCCCTGTAAGGCTGAAAACATTACACGACAAAGACCGATGTTAAAAGCTAGAATACAAGTCTCAGCACCAAGATTTTCCATGTCCATCTTAAGCCAGAACACAGATCGCTGCAATTCCATGCAACAGAAATGCTTATTCTTCTGTCACACACTGCTGCGATGTTATCACCAATGTTATTCAACATTCCAATATAGTAAAACATTATGATACCTGGAAAATATTCACAAGTTGTCATCCTGTTCCTAATAACATCCCGGAGGCAAAAAGATTTCTTCCCCAGTGCATACCAGTGTACAAGAGTGTCAGCTTTATGACTCCAGCCTATGAATTACGCCAGGAGGACTCGGATTCATTGGCAAAAATTCAAGAACAGGAAAGTAGGGACAATGAAATGACTTCAAAGGAACAGGAGTTATTGGAAAGATCATGCAAGTGCAGGCTAAGTATCAAGGCTTAACACATTTCAGTTTCATCAGATTCCAAGTAGCAGGAATCAATTATTTTTCTGTACCAGCAAATCTTCAGAATCTCAGAGCCTGACTCCATTCTGATGTGCAGCTGCAGCTCTATGTATTAGTGTAAATCAAAAAGAAACACTGAAAACAAAAACAACAATAAAAAAATATCTTTGAGCCCAGAAGGAATTAGACAAGAGTGAAGTATCACTGCCCCTGATGCTGAGGCTTAACCACCTTCCTTCAGAGGACAAGCTCTTAAAATATATTACCAAATCATTTAAGCCCATTCAATGGTTACTCTAAGATGACTTTCCTACTTAATGAGAGACTTGTCTTCAACCACAAGTTATAAGTAGCAGCACTGCCTTTGCCTGGTGTAAATCTCACAAATATATATATATATATTTATATGGAAAAAGCAACCATCTAGGACTGGGCTACATTCTTCTACTTCTCAACTTAGGAAAAGAGAGGAGGGAAGAGCATTTTGCCTACCATGTGTTTCTCAGCCACGTAAGACCTACCTTGTTTCTGAACTCCGTCCTGCAGCAGAGGAATGCCCTTCTTGCAGGCTGGAGCCCTGCAAGTAAACAGGCAGGGACAGGCAGGATGTGGGCAGAACTTGGGATCTACAACACCCACTGCGCTGAGAGGCTGCACCCTCCCAGGGCCCAAAGTAGCCTCACAACCACCACAAAAGCAGAAAAGGACCGGCAATGAAGGGCTATCCCCACTGCAGTGCCTCCCATGATTACTGCTTGGGTAACACCAGCCCTTGCCTCCTTCCTGGGCCAGGACAACACGTAAGCACTGCTCATCCTCCCTTTCATTGAATGACCAGTTGTTGTGCTGGTCCCAGTATCCCCATGACTACTGGTGAATGCACTGCTACTTGCAAATACTTATTTAATTCAGACTGCTATCTGGCAGTCAAAGCTCACCAGCTTCTAGTCTGTGATTTCAAGCATTTCCTGATGCACTAGCCTAGAAAAGATGCTGCCAGCAATATTCTAGCTCATCTACTTCTGATGGAGAGAGCAGCCCGAGTGCAGTATTTTTTTGTAATTTGTCATAAACAAATTTTTAAAAGATTTGAGTCATTTTGCAAATTGCTGAAAACATTTTAAAAGCTCAATATTTTCAGTATTTCAAGTGTTCCTACTGAACTCATCACATCAGGAGAAGCCAACTTTGACATTTTTTTTTGAAATACCACACCCTGAATTATGTGCTTCAGAAATGACTACAGTCCTTGCTAGCCTTGCTGATTTAGTAACACAGTTTGCAAAAAGATCGATGTTCAGACAATCCCACTGGTATCTCAACATACCTCTTAGCAGATTAAAGTACTCCATATTTTTTTCATTGGGATGACAGAATCTACTCCTAAATAAAGAAACCACAGTAGAAGCCTCAATAAATTGGGAGTCATTTTCTACTTAAGTCCATATAACGCTAAACACACTGTTGGAACCTTAAATCACAGAAAGCTGTTGTTAGTGACAGAGCCCTCCCTAGACTTCATGGATTTATTCCCAGAAAGCATTAAACCTAAGGGCAGGATTGCATTAATTTTCTTACCTTTACTTCCCATTCTGTTCATCCATCACATAAACCATATCCCAAAGAGTCAGTTTTTACTGTGCGAGAAAGCATCAGTGTGCACAAGGTTAGAGGCTTTTTTTCTGAACTCAGGAGATACAATGAAAAAAACACAGAGGATACAAAAATACCTTTAGTTCCTCAAATATGGACTTGAATGTAAAGTAATTCCTGAGTCCCCATCCATTTAGACTTCCTCTGCAACCTTCAAAAGCTACTTATTTTAATCACTGGCTTTTCTTGTGAACACATTAGGAATCCCAAAACCCATGACAAACCAGCAGGTGCTAAAGAGAGATGCAAGATGCATGCCGCTACTATTATGTCATGGTGACCAAAGGAAGCTGTCTGCATTTCCAAATACATCTTAAAACTTTTGCTTCAGTGGAATCATCTGAGAATGGTTTAAGTGTTTATTCTCCTTCAAGTGTCAGGTATTTTATTTATTTAATAAGACATGGGTACCTGGGTACTGGTTTCCCCCAGTATGTAACACCTGACAAGCACTTTTGCAAATTTTAGCTTTAATTCCCATTCTTTTGAGTTGCTGTTGGGTATGTAAGAGTGAGTTTATACCTCAGGGGACTGAAGTTCATAGATTATTTTTGTGATTCAGTTTGACTTGCCCAAGAAGACCACAAGGTTGTCTTTTGTGATAAACCATGACCTAAAGAGGATCATCTGCAGTAAAACACATGATTGCATAACTCCAAGAATCACAGCATGGGGCTGATTTGATGTACATCGCATGTTTTATTTAAAAGGACAAAACAAGCCCTATAGTCATACAGATGCTTAAAAAGAATACTTGTCTCTTGGCAGCAGGCAACACACTTTGAATGGTGGCAATTCCAGAATGCTGAACAGGTGATATCTGACTTTAAAACCCAGTAAGACAGCTAGGAGTTGTGAGACATAGTGTAAAACCTACCAGACTCTCATGCAGTTGGCACTGTCTACTCCCAGCAATGGAGGAAGTTACTGAGTGGGAGGTTTTCAGCAAGAAAGAGGAATTGTTCGATGAATAAACATCATAAGCAGATGGTGGGAAAAAGCAAGGGTAGGTAGGACAAATACTTTCAAAAATCCTCTTTTAACCTGCCTACATCTCCTGAAGCACAATTTAGGAGTGTTTAGTGACACTCCCTCTCACTGCACCTTAGGGGATTTTGGCAGGGGAACAATTCAAAGCCAAGCTCTCCCCTAAAGAGTTACACATAATTTTCCCATCCTAATTCCTCCAAGTTTATCTCTCCTGAGTCTTTTAAAGCCCTGAAATAAAGTGCTCCTTCATCTGATCTTCCAGATGCTGCCATGCCTCAAGTCTCCCATCAGCATACATCTCCCAGCAAGTCTCTGTTATGAACTGAATTAGAAACAGGTCCTGGAGGAATGAGAAACAGGCTATAATCTGGCCATTCACCTGTCAGCTAGTCTGTAAAATACCAGTTTTTCACACGGGGAACTTGGACACTGAAGGATCTGTTTTGCCTAAGGTTGCTGTGACATTGCTGAGAATTTAGCTCAGTTCAGCAATCCAAGTCTTGCACCAGAAGGAAAGCTTCCTTTTACTTTGTTATCTCTGCTGGGACAGCAAAGGGCACCCTGTTTACCAGACATGATCCCTGTGCCTAAAGAGTTTACAATCTACTAGACAGAATTTCACAAATCCCGTGAGTACACAGCCTTAAAGGACACAAAAGGGATTAATAGCCTCCTCGCCCCTCCCATTCTTGTGGAGGGTATTTAAGGAGAGAAGCTCTCCCATACAGAGAGCATCATGTCACAGAACAGAGAAGGGATTAGCACTTATCATCTGATCAGGCAAACAAGTTAGCTAAAGAAGAGCCAGTAATGAGGCAGAAAAGCTGTATGTACAATAGCATGGATCCCCCCATCTAGGCATGGGTCAAGAGTATTCATAATACTGTTATTTAATTGAGAGACTGCACGGGTAAAGGCCAACATCTGCAGACAGCTTAGGACTGACAATGGAAAAATCCATGCTCAGTGGAGCCTGTTAATGACAAATCAGAATTAATAAACATTATCCTATTTATAATAGGAATAATTGATAAGATCATACACGTAAGTGCCTGCTTCACACAAAATTGTCACCATGCTCCAGCAATTATTTTTGCTGGCCATCTCCAATGCATAAGAAACACCGTCTTCATAACAGCATTGTCATAAATTGGTTATGGGGGTTGAATAAATCAACCCAAAGGCTCATTTTCTCCAAAGCCAGTGTAATCCCTCCTCCTACATGGGCCCTGGAGGAGACAGGGAAGAGCTTTTTTAAGATAACATGCAACCCAACAGCCTAAAACTTCCTATATCATCTGTGCATAACTGAGCATGTAGCTATATGGGCATTATAGTCAAAATGTTTATCTCCTTAAGGATCTTAAATCTGATATCTGACATCACCCTGCTACAGCTAGTCCAGGCCCTCCTGCTCAACTTAAACTGCTCTAATAATCAATACAAGGCTTTTCTACACTATTAATTTATTGTGATGCCACTGCTTGTTGGTCAACAGCCATGGTTCTCCCCAGCCTGTCTGCAGGAATGTAGTCCTGCTTGTTAACTCTGATGACTGATGGGCCAAGGCCTTATTGAAATTACAGGGATTAAACTGACCAAATACAGAGATTTACAGTGTCATTGTCTGTGTCCGAGTAAACCACTACTATCCCTTTATAAGCCACAGAGAGGAACAGACATTTCTAGGGAGCAATACATTTCAAACAGGTCAGATGAATCACGCTGTAAAACCTCCAGTTTTTCTTCCCCAGCTCCAAAGGGAGCAAAGGAGTCCACCTGAGAGAGAGGACTTGGTAGCAGACATCTAAAGCTAGGTGAGGCGACCCAACATGACAGCTTGGGCTTAAAGGACCTGTCTCAGACATATTCACTTGTATCAGGAACAGTGCAGCCAGCAGGAGCAGGGAGGTGATTGTCCCTCTTTGCCCTGCTCTGGTGAGACCGCACCTCAAGTGCTGTGTTCAGCTTTGGGCCCCTCACTACAAGAAGGACATCGAGGCCCTGGATTGTGTCCAGAGCAGGGCTCCAAAGCTGGCGAAAGGCCTGGAGCACAAGTCCTGTGAGGAGCGGCTGAGGGCACTGGGAGTGTTTGGTCTGGAGAAGAGGAGACTCAGGGCAGACCTCATTGCTCTCTGCAACTGCCTGAAAGGAAGGTGTGGGGAGCTGGGGGTTGGCCTCTTCTCACAGGTAACCAGTGATAGAACTAGAGGGAGTGCCCTCAAGTTGTGCCAGGGGATGTTCAGGTTGGAAATGAGGAGACATTTCTTCTCAGCAAGAGCAGTCAGGCATTGGAACGGGTTGCCCAGGGAGGTGGTGGAGTCACCGTCCCTGGGGGTGTTCAAGGAGAGGTTGGGCCTGGTGCTTAGGGACATGGTTTAGTGGTGACATTGATGGTAAGGAGACAGTTGGACCAGATAGTCTTGGAGGTCTTTTCCAACCTTAATGATTCTGTTTTATTCTATTCTGGGCCACTCTGCATGAGGCAGGCAGACCCAAGAAAGGGTAAAAGCCACACAAACATCTGACAGGTGGCACAGCCCCTGCGCAGGAACTATACCCACCTGTGCTATGTGCATTAGCAATTACTTAAGGGAATTCAGACAGTGATACAAAGATTCTTCAAGTCATTAACAAGGAGAAGGATAAAAGATCATAGTGATAGAAAATTAATGATATTGCTTAACACAGAATTGCTCCTGCTTTCTTCTAGTGTTTTTGCTTTGATTGTTTTCTCATTAATTCTTCAGACCTAAAATACCTCAGCAATTCCTCCAACTAGGGGAACAGGCTCCCTGAAACATAATGTATATGCAAGCTCCCTCTGTGGCTTCCTCAGCTGGCTGGAATCCACCTTATGGGCTATTACCTTCAAAAATGCCCTTTGGGAGAGAGACTGAAAGCATAAACACTGAAGTGGAAATTAGAAGAAATTGAAGTAAGAGTAAACATTTTTAAGTTGTTTATCATACCTGGGAAATTTGGCATAAGGTTACTTTACGCTTTATCTGTTTGCTTTGTCGTGTGTTATTACTAGTCTTAACTCAGAAACAGTTTAAGTAAGGGAGCCAGTATACAGCTCTATTGGATGGTGTCCTAGAAAGTAGCACTTTTCTGACTTCCCTGTATTGCTGCAACTAAAATTAACAACTTAATTTTACAACCTGCTCCTAACTGCTACAGCCTTCTTGGGGTCATGGCCTGTAGTCGAGGAACAGCTGCTAAGGGAAGAGAAGAGGAGACCAGGGGAACAAAACATGACAATAGAGATATCCACTGTAAAAAGAAGTCCAAGAAGGAAATAAAAAAGACAGAACAGTGAAATAAAAGAAGAAAGTACTTAGAAATGAACAAATAACTTGAGTGAAAAACAAAACAAAACAAAACAAAACAAAGCAACAAAAAGGAAAGAAAATGCACTCAGTAATAAACCCAAGAGATGACAAAGAATAAAAAAAGGCATGGCAAAGAATAAAATAAGCCCACGTGGTAAACTGTTTTAATTTCAGGAATGAATCATAAAAGTACTTATGCGTATAATTAAGAAAAGCCTCCACAAAACATAAAAACAACTCTTAGAAATACACTACAGGTGGTACCATAATTATACAGCAAAGCAGGACAGGGGGAAATTGGATTGAAACAACTCAAGCACAAGGTGGCTTATGAAATTTCAAAACTCAAACAAAGGTTGCCAACCCATTTGTTAGGAAAGAGTAGTTCACTAGTTCCCTAGCCTCCCAGAGCAGTTGAACAGTTTTATTACCTACACTAAAGCCCTGTGCTTTATGAAAGGAATGATTTTTTTTTTGTCCTGCTGCAGGAACATGGAGTCACTGGCCATTGCAGAACCATTCATCAAGTCCCGTGTTCAGACTGAGAGCATCCTGGGCTGTGACACTGCAGAGCTTGTAGATAAGGTAGGTTTGAGCCTTACCAGCACCCACATGGGACCAGCTGATCTTTAGGTGTTACAGAAGGACTGTGCTCCAGTGCCTTTTAAAGAGGACTCAACTAATTTGAGCCAATGGGCACAAACTGAATCCCAAGAGGTTCCATCTAAACAACAGCAAGCACATATAAGCGTCCCTGCTTGAGCAGGAGTTTGGACCAGATGACTGCCAGAGGTCCCTTCCTCAACCATTTTCCTCAACCTCAAGCATTCTGTGAGTCCGTGATTTTCTAGTCAGGAATTGCAACCATTGTGCCTTTGACCAGCTGTCTAGATCTAGTCAATGGGGCTTGTTGACGATCTTCTGGTATATTTTGCAAAGAGCAGCACTGAGCACCTTTCTCCTATCAAGTATTGCAGTGTACTAAAAACCACACATTCCTTTGCATTCCTACCTTATCATTTAATTAGGGTATTTCATTTGCTGTGGAGCAAAAGCTGTGTACTACCACTGAAATGGATAAAGGGTTGCAGGGATGTCCGTTACAAGACGCGCTCTGAAATGGGTATAAGCTGTTGTTTCATTTCTAACTGCAGTAATAACCAAGACAATCCATACACATTATTTGTAACCTTTACCTACTGATAAAATTGGAATTACTGTTGTGCTGTTGTACAAGTGGTAATTAGTTTTATACTAAGTGTGGAGCCAACAGCAATTCCCCTGGTTCCCCCATCTCTAAACTTTCCAGCTCAAAGAAAGTAATTGCAATTGATATACAGAATACCTCTTCTTATGAAAATCAATATAAACCTGGTTGCTTTTGAAAGAATTACCTGGATGCTGCCAACAGACACATAATTCAACATGGTTAAGCAAACAGCACTGCAAAAATTGCACTTGGGTAATAAGCAGTCAAAACAACTATCAAGCATTGGCTAAGCTCTGATCAAAGAGCATGACTCCAAAAATATTTAAAACTGTCAACAGTTTAAACTTCCCCTCAAATGTGATGTGAAAAATGGTGGGTTTGACATCTTTTATTAAAATCACTTAAGAATCAATATTCTGGACATAACAATAATCAAATTGAGTTGCTTAAACCAAACTCAGAGGCATCCTTCTATTTTGCAAAGAATCAAAGATTAATTTCTAAGGAACTGAATCAATGCAAAGTAAATAGATTCTGATAAGCTGGGAAAGGATAGCTTGCATCTACTGCATAGTAGATAAGCTCTGTGATAGCAGTACTCCCTGAGCAAAGGAAATCTAAATGACTGCATAATCAGGACTGACAGCACTTGCAATACATGACCTATAATTCAGTTTCATTCATTCCTAATGAATTGTCAAGGCTAACATAGCTTGGAGGAGCTTTGTGACATGTAACCACATCAGCTCCAGGTTTTGCGCTTTTTGGCCAGCTCTGCAGCCACATCCACCCTGGAGTGGGATTTGTGGCTCTTCAGGGGGTGCTCAGGATGGGCTGTGGTGCTATTTCTGTAGCACAAGCATTCCCAAGCAGGTGCCAGAGCTCACAGGCACCTGCCCTCTTTTTCTAACTTCCCTACCAAGCAGAGAAGCAATGGGAAGTTACTAAAGAATATTCATACTGCTTTATAGCAAGCAGCCTTTAAAATTCAAACTCTGTCACAAGTCTGAGACTCTTGTTCATCATTGTATGCAAAATACCAGGTATTGGCCATGAAAAACTCAATATCATAAATAATATGAATGGCAACACAGCCACAGCCCAACTTTCAATCTCCCAAGAGTAACCTCTGTTGTTTGTTTTTTTTTTTAAAGTTGTTTCTAGCAGTACAAGGAAATGAAAACTAGCTCACTACTTGTATCACCTAGTGAAATTAATTTTCCACTAACCAGTAGGTTGTAACACATCTGTTGTATATCAATGATGTTTATTGTAGGGGTGGGTTGTTTCTTATTTTCCCCATGCCAGGTCAAATTTCTGATCTATACCGCAAGTCTTTAGCAGACTATATACTCACCATCTACCCGCCTACTGCCAATTGTGAAACACTTTTCCCAAGGCAATAATAATGCATATGTACCTTTTTCTTGCTAGGCAAAGCATTCGCTATTTAATCTTCATAGACCTTTTAGTGATGGTGGAAAATAAATATTATCAGCCCCCTCCACCCCCATGTTCAGACTAGGAACAGAGGCAAAGAGAGAAACGCAACTTTTTCCTCAGCCAGAACTCTGTCCTGTTTTGCAGACCATATTCATTTGCTGTAATATTTAAGACTAGCCAGTGGAGTTGAACAACAGGAATACACTGGGGAGAAGAATTTGGTGCACGCTCCTCCCCCAAGCCACCAGCAAAGGTCCTCTGCTGGGGTTGTCAGCCTGGGGATTTGAATTGCTGGTCACAACTCCCATGGCAGCCAGCACCAGCAAGTGCAAAGGAGATCATATAAAAGAAGAGATGAGTCCTGACATGGAAGAAGTCTTTGTAGGGTTATCAGTGTTGTGTTATTACCTCCAAAGACAACTTTTTTGTGAACATTTCTCAGGAGTACAGATATACTGTAAGAGTCATGGAAATGGGCTGGAAGCTCAGTAAGGTAAATTCATGCACTTGTCTCAGAGACAAAAAAGAGGGCCTGCCAGCCCCATTCTGCATCTTCCTTATGCTTCACATCTTCAGAGCCATGCCAGGGCAAATCTGGGGTCCCAGGGCTTCACTCACCTGTGTAAAACAGCTTTGGCCAGAATTCTGTATCAGAGACGTGCTCCAGGACAGAAAAGTAGAAGGATGTTATAGGACAAGTATTTCAATTCTTCTCAAAAATTGAATCCAGGTAATGTATCCTTGGAACTTGTATTCTGAAAATATTGCCAATTCTTAGAGAATATAAGAATATACTCAATAAGAAAACAGAATGCAGCATATTAATAAAAACATTTTTTTCGGGTTTCAGTTACAACTTTATGCAAGACCTTCTTCTAATGCTATCCATCATTCACAGACAGAAGATCTGACTGTGCACAGGCTTGTTAAGGGCTTTGCAGCACATCTGTGCCATTGCAGTATCAGTTGTCTGTGACCTCTGACTATAGTCCGAGTTTTTAGTATAGTCCAGAGTATAGTCCAGAGTTTTTAACCATAGTGTTAAGGCAAAAATTCTTAATTTCACCTGTAGTTTACTGACCCCTAGTGTAGTTTCTAAATCAAGATCTAGGACTAACACATCTCTGAAAAACACCTCAAAACCTGGCTACGTTTTGTTTTTTAAACAAAATTTGAAGCTGAAGGCTAAAATTGGGGATTTATTAACTCACAAGATCTCATACTTGCTTGCCAAGAAGGCAGTAAGTCTGAGTGTGGCTTGAGCAGACAACTTGAAGGCTTAAAAGGTGTAAATCTCCCAAAAGCACAATCGTAGACTTTTGCAGAAGCTTCTCTTCCAGCAAAATACCAGCTCCTGGCTGGCACCACTAAATGAGTTGGGACATCTGAGTTGGGCTTAGTTTATGACAGCCTCAGAAGCCTGATGCCACTTCCAGTGGAGGGCATCACAAAACCTTCAGCAGCAACAGAACAAGCCATTAGGTAAACACAGAGAAAAGTGAAGTAGAAGATTGAGCAAATTGATAGATAGAGGGAGATCTTGTTCAAAGTATAGCTAGTTTCTGTTGTCTTTGTTTTGGTGTTCTTTCCCTGTTCTACCTACATTTCCTGCAAAAAAAATTCAAAAATGTTGATGTCCCCAAAAATCTTAAAAACAGTTGGTGGTGCCTACTACAGTTTTGGTAAGTAAGGACCCAGCATCGATGTCTTGAGACTCATTAGGCCAAAGGAGGTCATGTATGAACAGCTCCTCTCTAAAGAACTAATAGAAAAGGAAAAAAATGCACCACCACATTTTCCTCACTAGGGAAAACAGAGCTGAAAAGGCTGGAAGGGGATATTTCAGTGTTGTGGGAGACCATATAAAATCACAGTTTACCTAAGAAAGCTTGGGGAATTTGGCATTGCCTGAACAGCTGAAATAGCCTGGAGTCACCTGTACCAGTCAGGTATGGTGGTACAGATGAGACATTGATCTAATGCAGTTTTTTTTCTTGAAGGTTTTGCTCTTCATTATGAGAAAGGAGAACTATTTAAGAATGGTTTTTAAATGGGTGGAATTGCAATCACCCGGCAGTGATTAATCAAAACAGGTTTTAGCAAAAACTGTTACAGTGTGACAAATTGAAATATCCTTTGAAGCCAAGATAATTGCTGAGCAAATCTCAGAAACGTATTTTAGCAAGAAAGTTATCATATGTTGGAAACAAAAGCCTTCTTTTATTCCTGTTATTTTCAGTATCATAATCTCCACAATCAAAAGCTAGCTCTGGCACGTAGCAAAGATATTTGCCCTAAAACTGTATGAAGTGTCAGCAGAAGTAAGAAAAGACTTATGTGTATGTATAGGTGCTACAGACACGCTCACCCACACATTGTCTAGGTCTCTGAGCTCAGAAAAAGCTTCCCACAAATGCAGAAACAAACTAATTCTTCCACCTAATTCCTCCTCCATTAGGTGCCCACTGGGGACCTCGTTCTTCCACCATCCTAATATGAGTCATACTCATGAATCATACTGATACGTCCCCCCCAGTAAGTCTTCCATCACACATACTGTTCCAACCCAAAGCTTCTTTTCATTCATTGTGCAGGTCTCACACAAATTGCAAAGACAAATGCTCAAATTATAGAGGCTACTATTGTACTAACGAAGCAAGATTTGGTCAAACTGATCCCTAGGGAGAGCAGCACTAACATTTACTGCTCCAGCAGTTCTGTTTTCTTCCCTTCACTTTGAAAAGTGTTGAAGATTGCCCTTCTGCAAGTTACTTTGAATAATTCTACCCCAAACCAGATGACATTCATCTGTTGGCAGGCTGCCTATCACTAAGTTCAGAATGGGACTGCAATTTCTCCAAGCCTCAGCTTTCACTTGAAAGGATCCCAGAACATCACACTGCCTTGTCAGGAGCCACAGCAACACAACAGACATATTAAAAACACACAGCAAAGTTACATTATATAGTCACAACTTTGTTTCATAATAGCCTTCCATAAACACTCCACTGATGTAAATTTTAACAGATGTTTTCATACACTTGATACGTCTTACTTGGGTGCTTACTTCAGAGCATCTTCCCAACCACAGACAAAGATCAGTCCTTGCATATTAAGAATTGCATCATCACACTAGGCAATATGCATAGCAGAAGGATTCAATAAAAAGACCAATAAAAACTGCTTAGAAATACTTACTCTTAAAAAAATCATGGAGCTTTTGAAGTGGGCTAAACCTTGTGATTGACTGCCTGACCTAGGAGAAACTGCTCCTCGTATTTTATTAAACAGTATGTTTCCTTTAGTATTTATACAAACGCCCTCCCAGTCAGATGTCTAAACAGGCATCTGTAAGAGAAAAGGAGGAGATGCAGGCATGCATCTAGAGTAATCCTCGGTGAAAATTCAGCATACAGTTCCATGCATAGATTTTGCAGGTGCATCTTCCTGAGAATGATTCCATTACTGTCCACACTGTGCAGATGGGCTGTGTTATTTTAAGATCTTAATCAAAATACACGCAAACAGGCACAGCACTGTGTGCATACTAATGCCTGTGAAGTGTCAGCTGTGAAGCAGTCGGTACACTTTTTAAGAACATTAGCTATATAAAAATATAGAAGTGAAAGAACTGCTGAATTAGGCAGCTTAGAGGAAGATTAGAGGAAGACTGGGAGGCTATAGCAAGAAAATGATGCAAAGCACATTCATAATAAACATGAACTGAAGAAAATATTATCCCGTTAACACGTCAGGGTATTCCCACATACTGATAGAAACTGAAGTGCCACACAGTTACAATACAAGGAGGCGTCAGGTCATCAAAATGCCAAGGTATGTTTGACTGGAAGAACCAACCCTAAACAAAATAATTATAATGCAATCTTGACATCTGTAAACCTCCTGTCAGCTCTGAACTTTCTGTGTGGTTCGTCTCAATGAGGGCATTAGCCCTTCCCCTGTCTCTGCTTTATCACCTGCAGCGAAGGCTCTCCGCATCCACCGAGCACATTGAGAGCTGAGCAAGGCGTGAGCTGGAGTCTTGTCGAGTCAGGTCAACAAACTTCGTTGACTAAGGAAAAAATTAACAAACTCCAATTAAGAATAACTTAATGCAGTTCCTTCTGAATTTTAAAACACAGATGCTGTTCCTGCATGTCTCCATACTCAATAAATATATAAATAAATAAATATCTTCTGAACTGGATCCACCTCCCTGCACACAGGGAAAATGAAAAGAAACAGACAAAACAAGGGTTGTGTTCAGTCGCAGTGTCCCGGGTGCCTGGCTTGTAACACCAAGGATGTTCTCTTACCTGCACAAGCACAGCACCACCGGTGACCTGTACCACAGCCCAAGTGCGCTCTGCAGAGCTGTCAGCCCCTGGGAACGTGTTGTGGCGATGGGCGTGCAGGGCAGGAGTGCACAGACACACGGACACGCAGATGGACACGCACGGAGTCACAGGGATGTGCTGGTGATGGAGCAGGGGTGGGAAAAATGCAGCATCCCCTGCTGCAGGTGGGACAGGAGATGAGAGGAGAGGAGAGGAGAGGAGAGGAGAGGAGAGGAGAGGAGAGGAGAGGAGAGGAGAGGAGAGGAGAGGAGAGGAGAGGAGAGGAGAGGAGAGGAGAGGAGAGGAAATAGAAAAGGGAAAAAATGAGGAAAAAAGAACAGAACAGGAAGAAAAGAAAAGAAATAAAAGATGTCAGTAAGAGGGAAAAAAAAAGAGAAAAAAGAGAGGAGAAGAGTAAAAGAGGGGAGAGTGAAAGAAAGTAAAGAAAGTAAAGAAAGTCAGTAAAAAGGAAGAAGGTGAGAAAAAAATGGAGAAATAAAGGAGAGAAGGAGAGAAGGAAGGAAGGGAGGAAAGAAGGGGAGAAAAAAGGAGAAAGAGAAAGAGAGAGAAAAAAGAGAAAAAAAAGAAAAAAGAAAGCAAGAAAGCAAGCAAGCAAGAAAGAGAGAGGGAAAGAAGGAAAGAGGGAAAGAAAGAAAGAGAAAGAAAGAGAGAAAGAGAGAAAGAGAGAAAGAGAGAGAAAGAGAGAGAAAGAGAGAGAAAGAGAGAGAAAGAGAGAGAAAGAGAGAGA
>CM021732.1:153940736-153998663 GCA_011075105.1 Heteronetta atricapilla
AGAGAGAAAGAGAGAGAAAGAGAGAGAAAGAGAGAGAAAGAGAGAGAGAGAGAGAGAGAGAGAGAGAGAGAAAGAAAGAAAGAAAGAAAGGAAAGAAAGAAAGAAAGAAAGAAAGAAAGAAAGAAAGAAAGAAAGAAAGAAAGAAAGAAAGGAAGAAAGAAAGAAAGAAAAGCTAAAGAGAGAAAAGCTAAAGAGAAGCAAAGAGAGAAAAAAGAGAGAGACAGAGCACGGAGGGAACCGGCAGGGCAGAAGGCGCCGAGGCAGCCGAGCGGGCTCCGGGTGCCGGCGGGGCCCTGGCGGGCGGGAGCGGCCCGGGCCGGGCGCTGAGGCGGGCGAGGGGCCGGGGCGGGCCGGGCGAGGGGTTTATGGAGCGAGGGGAGGGGAAGGGAAGGGAAATGGTGGGCGGGGAGGGTCCTGCCGCCGGCCCGGAGCGCGGCGTGGGGGACGGCCCGGGGACGGGGCTGGGGGCTTGGAGGGGGGAGCGGCGGCTGAGGGAGGCTGAGGGGCTGAGGGGCTGTGGGGCTGTGGGACGTGGGACAATGAGGGAGATGTCAGAGGGAAGGGGGATTGGGTTGCAGACTCAAGGTATGGGGGCAGCCTGAGTCCCCCACCCTACTCCGCTAGCGGAGGGGATGAGAAATGTCCCCTTGGGGGACCACCTCCAGGGAAGGGACCAAGATGCGTTCCCAAAAAGTCCGGGAAGGAAATGCTCTTTCTGGATCAGCAAACAGGTGGCCTCTGCTTTTACCCCCACCCTGAGCTCCGTGTCTAAATAAAAACCCCTCAACTGGGATATTTCTGCTTCAGTTTCAGCCCTGAGTTGCGTGCTAGAGCCACAAGTCCTTCGTCCCTCCCTGGGACACGTCTCTCCATCTCTCATCTAACAACACCACAGCAGCAAACTTCAGACCACTTTTTTTTTTTTTTTTTTTTTTTTTTTTTTTTTTTAAGCTAAAGGAGCAATTCTATACCAATCCATGTTGTTGTTTCTTCACAGACGACTGCTGCTCATCAGAGTGGGCTGTGAGGCTCACAGGGCAGCCCAGTCAGTCCCAAGCTGCTTGTCTCAGATGGGGGTGACAGGAGGACAGGAGATGCAGAGGATGCCACCAATGTCCTGCCTTTCTGAGTGTTAGTTTGGCACAGCTGGAAATACATTCACATTTAGAGAGCACCATTGTGAGCTGGTGATCTAGAGCTGCGCATTCACCGAAGTTTTGGAGTTATTCTTCTTCTGCTAAAATTTCCCAGTTTGGGATTAAAGCCTTGTGTGTCACCTGGGTTGAGTCAGCTCCTGGTGGCAGATCATAGCTTCGTTGTATCAGCTCTTTCTGCTAAATGGTACCGGCACGTGCAGAAATGTGGTGATTTCTTTCACGTTACAGCTCACCCTGAAGTTGAAGGAGCACTGCCGGTTCCCCTCCACAATACTGTCAGCTTTACAAAGAAAAATCATTGACCAAATTCAGTTCATCCCACCGTGTCACATTTCAAAACTTATTGGGGAACATGTAGTCACTTTATTTATATATACATATATAGAGATATTCACTGAATATATATGCATGTATCTATGTATGGATAATTTCAATTTATTAAAACACATATATATATTTCCAATGGTTTGGGGTGAAAAAAAAAAGTCCAAATTGAACATAATGGTGTCCCTCTATGATTAATTATTTTAGCACTACCATAGTAGTTGCTGGCAGGTGGGAGACTGCTGAACTGAATTAGCTGCTATTTTTTCATCTGGCCTCTCTCACATGCCTGTCAATGTCTGGGAAGGGGTCACACTAGTGACTGTCACTTGCTGACAACTGTCACAAACTAACACACGGCAGGAAGGCCTCAGTGCCCCCTGCAACCAGGATCTCTGAGGCTTTGTCTCCGATTGCTGTGGTAAGGAAGCAGAGCTTCACACAGCAGAATGTATCTCAGAATTGTGGAATCACAGAATCGCAGAATGGCTGAGGTTGGAAGGGACCTCTGAAGGTCGTCAGGTCCAACCTCCTGCTCAAGCAGGGCCACCTACAGCAGGGTGCCCAGGCCCATGTCCTGATGGCTTTTGAACATCTCCAAGCAGAGAGACTGCACAACCCGTATGGGCAACCTGTGCCAGTGCTCCACAGTAAAGAAGTTCTTCCTGATGTTGAGATGGAACCTCCTGGGTTCTAGTTTGTGCCCACTGCCTCTTGTCCTGTCACTGGGCACCACTGAAAAGAGCCTGGCTCCATCTTTTTTGTGCCCTCCCGACTGGTATTTCTACATGTAGGTAAGATCCACATTGATTCTTCTCCAGGCTGAACAGTGCCAGCTCTCTCAGCCTCTCCTCACAGGAGAGGTGCCCAAATCTCTTCATCATCTTGGTGGCCCAGTGCTGGACTCTGTCCAGTAGGTCCATGCCTCTCCTGTACTGGGGGGCCCAGAACTGGACCAAGCACTGCAGGTGTGGCCTCACCAGAGCAGAGCAGAGAGGAAGGTACACATCTCTTGACCTGAAGGCTATACCTTGCCTAATGCAACCAAGAATGCTGTTAGCAGCAAGGGCACATTGCTGACTCATTCTACTTGGTGCCCACCAGGACCAGGTGGCCCCCAGCATGTCCCAGTGCCTGGGGTTGTTCCCCAATAACATGCAGGACTCTGCACTTCTCCTTGCTGAACTTCTTGGCGTTCTTGTCACCCCACCTCTCCAGCCCATCAGGAGCTCTATGGATTTCTCTGTGGCCCTCTGGTGAGTCACTCCAGTTTTGTATGTGGTACACACATGGTACCCACTTGGTATGGGGCAGTGTGTGTCTCTAAGACATTTCTCCTGGTGTAAAACCTCCAGGAAAATACAGCTCCCCTTTACACGCTGCCCTTTCTACAGGCTACTCATACAACCAAAAATCTTTTGGCAGCTCTCTGGCACTTTCTGTAAGCCCTTTTGCCAGTGACAGATGTTATTTTCACTCACCCCAGTATCCTCCCTGCTACTGTCAGTGAGATAAGGCACAGTAACTATCCTTTGCACATTGTTAAGACCAATTCATGGCCATCCTGTCTGGCTGAATGCATCTGCAAGAGAGGCATTTCATTTGTCAGTTCCTCACATCCTTACGCAGAAATCGTTCAGTATCTGTATCTCGTGTGTGGGTATAGAAAGACTTTGCTAATGAAGAAAGATCATCACCTTTACTGTTCCCTTTAGGTTTCCTGCAGGGATCATTACCTCAATACAACTGAGAGCTTGATTCAGCCAAGGTACATATTTGCTGAATTTGGAGGTGAAGTTAGTGTTTGTAGCGTGGCTGTTTAAAACTTTGCAGGATTGCATTTTAGCCATGGCTTACTAGGAAATCTGTTCAGAGGCATGAAAGAACCCATCTGCAGGTGAGTGCAGGGAGGTAAGGGATTTCTTCAGGACCCACAACCTGTTTGATGCCTGCCCAACTTCTGGAGTTGTTGCACAGTTTATTCACAGCTCTATCATCATTTCATATTTCACTATTTTACAAAAAAAACACCACCAAAAATACATTTGGTATCTAATTCTGATATGTATCAATATCCCTGGAAAGGAAACATCTGTTTCACACTGTTCCCATTCCAGCATTCACAAACAACATAAAAAGAAGCAGAAGGATAGGGAGTTGCTCACCTCTAGGCCAAAGCAGCAAACCAAAATTTTTCCCATAATAGAGTGATACAATATTTATGCTGACAGTCTGCAGACTTTTTTTTTTTTTTTTTTTCCAGATTACTTTATTTTTCAGCCCAACATTTGATTACTACCCTTACTTAATGTGAAAATATCCAGTCTGTGGGATGGTGGTGGCTTTCTCCAGAAAGCTTCCCAAGAATTTGAAGACACTACCAGCAAAGGGAGTTTTTCAGCAACACATTACCTTGATCAGCTGGAAGAGATAAAATCAAATGGTGCACCAAAAATTAGAGTTGCATACAGTGAAGAAAACCTAAGATCTTCAATTTTGTCTTTAACAGTGGCACAGTATGTGTGTAAATGTATTTCCTACCAGTTAGCATTTGAGCTACTGCTTATAACAATAATCTGTCAACATACTTCAATCAAACTCAGTTATTAAAGCTGTTGCTTCTCCTTCGGCTGCATCAAGGTGATTAACAGACAGTAAATCATTCCTCTGTAAACATATCTTTGCACTGATATAGGTAGAAATATTAAAATGTTTTAAGAATATGTAGATGATAATTCAAAATGCTGTCTTACTGGGAACAGCACTGTAGCAGCAGATCAGAGGACTATGATAACTGTTGCATGGATGTATAATTTGATTGACCCGAATTTTGCAATTCTTTCTGTTTGGATCGTAAGCCTTTGATTTCCATTTTCACCCTGCGGTTAGGAGCATGGCTGTAGCAGGTCAGGAAGGTCTTTTTTAGCCCAATCCCATCAGGAAAGGATGCCTCAGCAGGTGGCTAAGAAAACAGGAATCATTTCACAGCACTTCCCCAGAATAACTTCTCAGTTTGTGATTGTGGTGCAGGGATTTCACAAAGATGTGTACGGCTCAAAGAGCTCACAGTCCTTCCTTCAGTAAATGCGACCGGCCACATGTGAATCCATATAAATATTGCTTCCAAACATTCTGTGGCAATGTATTCCACAACAGTTCGCTCCCAGGAACTGCACAAACTGCAAATCACAGTGTCTTAACTGCCTGAAACGACTGGTTTGTCTGATCCCTGATATAACTGTATCGCCACGACCATCACCAGTTTTTCCACAATAACATTGCTGCAATTATGCAGTGCTTTTCTTCTGATAGCTTAATGGACTCTCAGAGCTCTGACAAGTTTCTCTTACAAATCTTCTGAAAATTCAAGTGTCAGCAAGGCTCAGATCAGTAGCTGTGTGTTGGCAACTCATAAATCCCTAGGAAAGAAGAGATTTTGTCATTGGGGAATACTCCTGTGCCTTTTATATTTTTAGATATATTGTCTCATATGCATTATGTGTTACAGTTCCAAACGGTTTGCATTTCAAGGCATGAAGCAGTTTCAAATGGTCTCACTTAAAAAAATAAAAATAAAAAAAATCCAGCATAGAAGTAGGCTTTTTTTTTTTTTTTTCGTTTCCTGCAGTGCAGAATTTTCTGCACCAAACACTATTAAAAGCAATGAAAGAAAAATACTAAATTCTGCAGTAGACTATAGGTGCCATCTCATGTTGTCTTATGCATTGTGTGCTCTGTCATGTTATTGTTCTGTATGTCACGGTTTAGTTTCTTAGAGCTTTTATGTAATACATGTAGCACAACACCGTGTTATTTTGGTGCTATTTCTTATTATCTTTTTTTTTTTTTTTAATCAATAAATTACAGGATTTATAATTCCCAAATCCTGATTCATAAATAATTTCTGTTTGATGAGCACTGTTGCGCCACTTCATCCAGTCCTGAAAGTTACAGAATCATGAATTATGGAATCCTCACAGTTTATTGAAAGGACTCACAGAGTTAATCTAACATCAAATAAAAATTCTATTAATTCTGCGGTATTTTTTGGAATAAATCCATAAAGACTATAGCGGAGCAGCAACAAAATATGGAAAAAAAAAAAAAAAAGAAAAAAAAAGACACTAGCTAAGACTTTGAAAATGTATTGGCTGATCTTTAGAGACATAATTCTTTAGTTGACTACCTGAGTCATATATAATTAATTCCCATATTGATAAACCCAGCTACACCTAAATCCCATTTAATCCAAAGCAGTTGTAAGCACAATGATAAGCCACACAAATCATTTTACCTGCTTTACACTAAGTATTTATTTCCTGACTTACCTAATGATATCCACATACTGCACCACGTCTCCTATGACTCTTCATTCACAAATCATCTTTATAAAACAGTAACCTTTAATTTGATGAATTAAGATGTATTGTACCTAGACCATATCACAGATGCAATATTTAACAAGACACCATTTGTAGTTTTGAGACAGAAAATTCTAGAGAAAATGAGAAAACTTTCTTCATGATGGCAAATCCTTTTGAAATTCATTTTTGTAAAACATCACTATTTGAAGCAGCTCATTGGGCTGATATGCAAGCAGAATTCATAGCGGAACAAACTTCTGCATATATAATAAATGAGATTAACCATACGGCTCCCTCCACAATAATCTGCAAAAGCAATGTAAAAGGCAAACATACAATTTGGTTCCAGTTAATTATATAAATATTGAAGAGGACCAAATGCTATGTAATTTATATGATTTAATTATTGCAAATTAAGACTGCTGTTAGATTTAGTAGCTTCTCTGGATTATATATAGCTGACCATAGGTGACAGCACAGTTCTATAATTAAATGCTGTATTTCTTCTCTCCAACAGTAGGTGTTAATCGTCTGTGGTGTTGAGTTCTGGAACAAGCTAATCAATCATATCACGCTTGAAATCAGGACACTTTTAATGATACTGGTACATTGGAGTAGGGCTTCTGAAAATGCCTGTGATGACCTGCTCAAGTAGTCAATGAATTGAAAATGGAGCTTTCCTGATGGAGTATTATTGAACAATTTTTCTTCCTTTTTATTGAACAACATTTGAAGTATTTTCCTGGAGTGCACCTTTCCTGGTAATATGGTAAATCAACATCAGTGTCTCTTTCTTGGGACTTCATGGAGCCAGGCTGGTTCATAGCAGACTGGACATAGGATTGTTGATTTGGTTGCTGAAAGTAAAACTAAAATATAGTATATCTGTCTCTGTTAAGACGGTGAGACATTTCTTTTCCTCTCTTCTAATTACATGTCAGAATCCTTACAATCACCAAGGAATCTGGAATTCCAAAGTCCTAATTCATTAAAAAAACACTGCTCACTGAACTTAAAGGCATTGCATATGTCCAGAGTAGGACTGTGTGTTGAATACATACACTAATAAATTAATTTGCTTTTTGTGCAGTTCATCTCTAAAGATGAGCCAAGAATTTTTTAATCCTCTTGCTCTTGAGAATTAAATGAAGACTGAGAGAGAAGATTATTCTATACATTATCTTGCTAGGTTATCTTATTTTTGTATATATTTTTTTCTGTTCTTTAAAACTGCTTTAGCATTGAAATTAAGTATTTATTATTTGAATAGGGGAAAAATATAACAGGAGCAGGAATTAAAAATATGACTCCAGAGTTAAGGGTCCAGATGTAGATATACAATATTATGATCTATATTTTCATTAAGACAAGAAATCAGCTTCATGCACTCATGACCCTGTAAAAATAACTATAATAAAATAAATTTATTCTGCTGTCTTAGTTAACACTGTTCCCCTAATTTGACCTGAAACAGGCTCTACGAACAGTGGATCTGATATAGTTTCTTCTCCAGCTTGCACTGGTTGGTACATCCTGCAACAGCTCCACATCAGTAAAGCTTGCTCTTGTGCTGAGCACCCTTGCTTAATTCTAGAACAACGCTAGAGAATTTATAACCCAACTTACAGCAGTGTGACAGCCATAAATCAGACACAAGAGACTCTGCATGTTATATACCATGGAAATACAGGACGGTGAGCGGTGTTGAGGGTGTAAAACCTTTCATGACACAAATTTGAGATTAGGCTATTACTCAAACACAAAGGAGCTGGGTGTCCTAAGTAAGTGCTAATCATACACTTTATATATATATATACATATATATATATATGTATATATATATTTCCCTCCTATTTTTCCCCCACTATATTAACCTGTCGTTTGGTATGCTAGGTGTTTGGAAGTTTATGTTGTTTACAGTATCAGCCGTAGATTCCTACTTACGCCAACCTCTTTTTGAAGCTATTTTAAAAGCCCAGAGATATTTATAAAACACTTTTTCCATATATTTTGAAAACAAAATAACATTCTCAATGCAGAAATAGCATTCTAATGTAAATTATTTCATATTTTGTTACCTTTTGATCTATAAATCACATTTTATATTCCACTGGGAGGCAAAAATCTCATTTTACCTAAAGATAAACTGAAATTTCTTCTCCCATGACTTCTAGAAAGCAAAGTTCTGTAGATTTTCATATACAGAAGACAAAAATAATGACCCAGATGGAATCTGGCTTATTCGTGGCCTCAAGCCAAGGCAAATGTTAGAAGGAAATTTTTAGGGAATAAGGTTGAGAGATGAAGATGATATTCTCAGATAGGGTAACTTATTTTAAATGGTAACCAACTAATGCTTTTTCAAGGTTTGAAATAATACAGTTAGTCAGGGAAGATAGGTTACAGGGTATAGAGCTGGTGAAGTGGTCAAAGGCAATACATGAATTTGTTACAAAGATATCTACATTTTATGTATAGTATACATATTAGATAGAGCCCTTAAACTACGGAGAAAAATAAGTGTCAGCAATAAAATACAGCAAATGCAGTCAGCTTCTGTACAGAGTGAGCAAGGTGGTGAAAAAAAATCTATGAATATAAAATGCATTTTTCACTTGAAGAGCTGATTGAATATTTTTTTGATAGCGTTAAAAATATTAACACTAGATGACATATCATTTGAGAAGAGGCATAAGAAAAAAAAGTTGAAATTTTGAAAAAGAGGAGAGAACTGAAGACAAGGTTTGTCCTATGAGACAGGTTGGATGAGATGAGGTGGAAGTGGGGAGAAAGGTAACTTTGAAGATTATTCTTTGCATATAGTACAGCCCACAACTGGATGATCCACACTGTTCCTGGATGCAAAGGACTGCAAGTTTGGTCTTCAGACATAATGTAAAATATGAACAGATGGAAAACTTGGGATGAGAAGGAATTGTGACGGCTCTGTAGGAATACTAAAGAAGCTTGAATTTCATGAAGCGCACATCAGGCAGCCTAGGGCAGGATGGTATGATGACTTGGCAGAGGGCAAGCCAGAAGATGATTTTACCAGTTGTGTTTTGAAAACGGTGGGATCATGCACATGTTTTAGAAATGACAAGAACATAAGAAGAATTGTACTGAATCAGACCAAAGTTTCACATAGCCCCAGATCTTGACTCCACTACTAACCAGTGAAACATTCTAGCGAAAAGCTGGACAAATATTCAGTGAAGCTTTCCCGGAATAATCTCCCTAGTTCCAGTAATCTGTAGGTTAGATTGTTTCTAGATGAGAGGGTGGTATCTAATTTAC
Source organism: Heteronetta atricapilla (assembly GCA_011075105.1). Lineage (NCBI taxonomy): Eukaryota > Metazoa > Chordata > Aves > Anseriformes > Anatidae > Heteronetta > Heteronetta atricapilla. The sequence goes on from CM021732.1 coordinate 153,949,879, forward strand.
AGCAGATTTCTTGCTTGTGAAATATACAATCCTTTTCTGAACGCATGCAAACATTTTTCTGCAGAGTTTCAAACCTAAACCCCACTGCTCAAAGAACCAACTCCTCATTTTATTTGATGATCCCTACTACTTTTATTAGACCGGAGTGCAATCAATCCCTGTTCAACATCTCCATTATCATTCAAGCATCTATCATATTCCTCTTAAGTCTTCCTTTCTTGCAGGCTGAAGAATTGTAGTTGATTTACTTGTTCTTCATATTATAACCTTCTTAGTCATTTGACTATCCCTGCCAGTCTTCTCTCACAGTTTATCCATATTAAAACGAATAATTATTTGGGAAGCAAAAGGGCCAAATTTGGTACTCAACATTTGGTCACACCAGGATTTATCTGGTGGCTTAATTCTTATTGTTTTTCTCTCTGTGTTCTTCCTCTGTGTGTGTGGTTTTTTGTTTGGTTTGGTTTGGTTTGGTTTGGTTTAACTGCTATTGAACATTTCATAGATCTGCCTAATAAAACCCCAAACCTTCTTTTAACAAGTGGTTCAAAATTCATCACTATGTATATACATTTAGGATTGTTTTCCCATGCATCCTTTTAAATCTAGCTATAAGGAATTTAATCTACTGTTTTATATCCTCGTTCTTCAGTGTCATGAAGTTTTCCTATCACTATGTGCATTTGGCTTCTCTCTTCACTAACATGAATGATTTAATATTATTACAGGGCTTTGTCTCCTTGTTATTCAGCTCTTTTTCTAGGACAAGATCTCACATCATCCCTGTGAGACTCTACTGGTGACCTCTACCCACTGTGAAGCCATGCACAGTACTACACACTGTAGGAAGCTGTAACAAAAGTGAAAGAATGTCACTTGCAGTGGAGGGAGAGCCCACAAGACAAAACAAAACAAAACAAAACAAAACAAAAAAACAAACAAACAAACAAACAAACAAAAAAAAAAACAGTTCCCAACTTTTTCTGACCAAGTGTAGTTGCTTTCTGGAACAATGACATCCATTTCAAACAGAATTTGCTTGTCAAGTTTTGGATATCATTCTGCTCTACTGGGAAAGCTTTGCATCTTTGCAGCTTTTGCAGCTTTGCATCTGCATTTTTGGGTAGACCTGTGTGGAGCAAGGAGTTGGACTCAATGATCCTTGTGGGTCCCTTCCAACTCAGGATATTCTATGATTCTATGGTTCTATGAAAATCACTAACAGTCTTTACCCTGAAATGCAATCTCAAAAAGCAGAGGTGCAATTCAGTTTGAGTGCACAACCTACACTTATCTGACAGCATAGATGTGCACACCATGTCTCAAACTTTCGTTTTATGTTTTTTTGTTTGTTTGTTTAATGGTAGACTTGGCAGTGCTAGGTTAAAGGTTGGACCAGATGATGTTAGAGGTCTTCTCCAACATAAATGATTCTATGACTGAAATAGCTAGACTACAGCAAAATATGACAGCAATGTTTTTCTGGATTAGCTATTCACATTTTGTCCCACAGACATGTCTGTAAGAAGATTGATTCAACCACCTTAAGAAGCAAAGATGTAGAAATGATAAACCCAGGAAAGAAAAGCTCAGCTATAACATAAGATAAAAAGCTTTACTAAAAATATTTTCCATTCAAAATTACATTTTTCCTTCCAAAACTCCCCAAAATATAAATATGAAACTTTTAATTTTTAAGGTTTTGCTAAAAGAAGATTTGGGAACTAAATTTTGGGAATCAATCTGATCTTGGTTTTAGACTCCTCACAAAATGATATTTCTGATGAAGTCATCTTAACCACATTATGCACAGAATAAATGTCTGACCCTCAAGTATGGATTTAATAGGAGAACACATCCCTGATTACTTGTGAAAGTGTAGAAGGAAAGCACTGTTCTCGGCCTCTAGATTGGACAGGGCTGGACCCTCTTCTGGTACTACAAGCACGGTAGGTTTCAGACACAACAATCAGTCCTGATTGCTTGATTGCAGCTAAGAAACGGGAAGGCATATATGGTCTAGACCACCTCTTTGACCTCTGAAATGCCACAGTAGTTCAGGAATTATTCCTGTTGCATCAAATGGGACATTAATCACTGCCTGGTCTTTTCAGTTTAAATATTCCTTGCTTTGGCATCAGGGTAATGTGTGTCTGGTAAAAAGCCCCATCACAACAGACTCTTCATGGGATTTTTATAGCTTTCTCGCGTTGGGAAGAAATATGACAATGGAGCCAAAAACTGGCTCGGTGATTTTAATGAAGAGTTCACCACTGTTTCAGAAATGTCTCCCTGTAGGAACTAACTCATGGTCTCAAAGGGAGACTGAGAAAACATTTTCCCTGCTTCTGCCAATGCAAAGTGCTCCTCTTCTGACCTGAAAGTTTTAGTTAGGTGTTATAGATCGTTCTGACTGTATAATACTCCATTCCTGTTATGATCTAAGCAAAATATCAGTAGTGAGCATAGCAACACAGTTATATCCTCTTTGACACAGTCTTTTACTCAAAGGAATGGAAATACTACATGGTGCATCAGTGAACTTTAAGAGTGTCACCAAGTATCTATAGAATTCAATTCACTGTTCAAAATAAAGATACTGTCAGAACACTGAGACCAAAGAGTCTGTAAGGTTTTGAACTTTCCCTATGTTCTCTGTCCCTTCTATTTCGATTGTTTTTTGGCATTATATTTTTTATCAGCCACCATTAATTCCCCCACCTAAATGAATGATTAATATACATGCAGCTCAGGGGACAAAGAGTTTCTGTTTAGCTCCACTAAAAGTTATGGTTTTAAGTCACTTGTGAGGTTACCTTGTCACCTTGTGACTTTATGTGATCGTGTTTTGAGGTAAACAAATAGGTTTGTACTATTTAGCGGTATATTTGGGCAGCAAGATGGCACAGTCTGGTACCTGTTGACTTGTGTGAACAGCTAACCTCGCATAGGTAAGGTGAGAAAAAGAATTTTAGGCCAGGAGAGATGTGAACCTTTACTTCTGCAACTGAAATAATTCTGGACTATAAAAAAAAATGTTGCTCCTCCAGAACAACATCTCTCTAGTCTATCCCACATCTGGGTCATCTGCCTTCAGTTGCCTTCACAGGGTGCTCCCAGATTTGGAAGCTCCCTTGTAAGACAGTATAACTACATAACTGATATTATAGCTGGAAAGTTTATCCTAACTTTCCTTTGCTACAAAGTAAGGTAATTACTAAATCTGCCAAATGGACTGGGGAAAAAAATCACCTTTATTTAAGGTTTCTTATTAGACAGCTGAGCAATGCTGTTGGGTTCTCCCACGACACTCTCTTTTCTAGCTTTTACAATCCAGATTCTTTCATATCCTCAAAAGCTTTTGCTACCCTTGTCACTTGTTGCTCATACCTATCTAATTTGTCCATCTATTGAACTGTGATGTTAGTAACTGCAATATTCTTCTGTTCATAAATGAACATGAGTAAAGAGAAATAATTTCATCTCAGCTTTTTTCCATCATCATGGTGTTAACTACACATTTTCTTCTGCCTCTCTTCCATCATCCAAGGCTTTAATGAAGATAACTCAGTAAATATGGATTCAGTACAGACTCTGGTAGGAGCCTAATCAGCATCTCCACTCAATTTGACTGAGTACATTCGGGAGTGATTTTCCAATGTCATTCACACGTCATCTTTTGCTCATTGTCTGTATCTGAAATTATCACGTTGGACCTTACCAAAAGGCAGCAGAAGTCATGAAGTACCATTATGTCACTTCCCCTGTAACTACTAATCCATTACTTCTTCAGGAAGGTTAATAAATTGATTTAATGTGATGTGACAGATTGCTGGACCCAAGAATTTAGCAGTCTGAGAACTTGGAACAAACCCCATGAGTGAGGATTACACTCTACTTTTAAAAGAGTACATAAACTATCAAATTTAAAACCATTAGTCTGTCTTTCTGTCACGGGATTAGAACGCTTTCTCATGGCCACAGCATCCCACAATGATCTCCTGTGAGGTTAATGGTACCTTCTTTAAATATAAATGACGACAACTGTCAGACAGAAAATACTGCCCTGGATGACCCATGGGTCTGTTTGTTCCCGTGGCACAGATGGGATGTGAAAGAGGGCCTTTGAAATGCAGTACTTTTATGGATTGGTTCACATTCCAAATATAAACTCCAATACTGGTGCTTGGAATACAGGCGAATGTGTTTAATCCCTTCACCTCTTCACCTGGAGAGGGCATTACACTAACAAAAAAAGAAAGACACATGTTGAACTGACAACAGCCATATGGCAAAACAGGTGCTTTCATTTGCAAACCTAAAGATGCTTAACCAGTACTCTTAAATAATAGCTTTTTGCAACTCTCAGTGCTACTTTCCATCTCAGGACCCACATTACAAGAACAAAATAGCTGAACTGGACAGCATTCAGAGAGCTGGATGAGAGAGCTCAAAAGTCATGACAACATGACCTAAGAAAATAGATTGAAAGGAGTGGACTGTTTAGCCTAGCAAAGAGGAAATTGAGGGTGGACTTGACAGAAATCCTGAAATATATTGAAAGTTGCTGGAAGGAGAAAGGTAATAGATTTTTCTGCATAGCCATCTGGGTTAAGTCAACAAGCAATAGTCTTCAGTTGTATTTAGGCAGATAAATTGTCAGAGAAAAGATGAATGTTCACAAAGCTACAGAAATAGTGGAATAGATATGGAATCTCTACTCTTGGACAGGTTTGTTTGTTTGTTTGTTTGTTTGTTTTTGTATGTAGCAGGAACACAGATGAGGTGACAGACCCTGAAGTTACCTTAGTCCACTTTCCTGTGACTCATTGTGCTACAATATTCACTCCACAGCTGTGGCTCCCTGGCAATAACTTTATCCTCTACTGAATATAATGGCAAAACTCCCTTTTTCTGTCAACTTTGCTGTTGCACACGTTGCAGTGTTGGTACCAGTGCATCCGTACTGTATAAACATCCATGTATGTTGCTTATGATGCTTAGATTAGGGACCCTTTTCCCCCCACTTTACTTCAATAGTTAGGAAGAACTGGGTTTACTTACTTTTGTATGTGATGAGACTGAAAACTGAAATATTTCAGACCAAGTTTCTGTTTGAAACAACCTGAGTCCAACAGCTTCCAATTTCTGAAGGTCTGCTTGCTTCACTGCTGGGCACACTCACTTTAATTCACAGATCTGAGGGCAAAAGAACCACAAGATCATCTCGCCTGGCTTTTGTTTCATGTTTCACACTCCCACTGAGACAAATCATATCTATTTGCTTATAAACATTCTGTTTTCCCTTTGGTTCTAGAAAAGGGAACTGGCAGTTATTTTAGCATGACCCAAAAAGTATACATTCAGAATAAAAGTGATAAATACTTTAGTAGTACCAGTTTTTAAGAATGAGTGTTAAACTAGGAACGGAATTCAGTGTTTTTTCTTTGGAGCACTCTTTTTATGTCAGCAGTTTACTTTGCTTTGTCATATTTGTCTTCCTTGAACTGCAAAGGGCTGTTTTTATTTTTAGTCTCATTAACGAGTCCAAAGTGGAAAGAGAACTGCTGTATTAATCAATAGCCTAAGGAAATAAATCTCTGCTCTTCCTGTACATGTGCTGCTGCGTGATATACTTTCCTTGGGCGAGCTTTATTCATGACAGAAGCCAGCCATCTGCTGGAGTGCTGCTGCAATAACCCTTTCTAGGACAACAGGACACAGCATCTTGCTGATATTTGAAAAATTCAGTGCTTCCAGTGATAAAAATTCAAACTTCCGTTTTGAGGAAAGGGAGGTTCTGACTGGATATTAGGAAAAAATTCCTTACCATGAGGGTGGTCAAACACTAAAACAGGCTTCCTGGAGAGGTGGTTGATGCCTCTTGCCTGTCAGCATTCAAGAGGCATTTGGATAAAGCCCTTAATAACCTATTTTAACTTTTGTTTAACCCTGACGTGACCAGGTAGTTGGACTTTATGATCTTTGTAGTTCCCTTCTGACTATTCTGTTCTATTCTATTTTATTCTATTTGATTCAATTCGATTAAACTATGTTAAATGATGACAGAGGTGAAAATGTCTGTGATGAGAGGGGACAGAGCACAAAATGTTAAGCACAGATTCACCATCTATCTGCATGATGCTCCTCTCTTGTACTGGACAAAAGGGGGACAGGAGACATGGATATTGCCACCAGTAACAGCCAGTAACAGCTCTAGGACCTTTAATGAATCATGCCCCTCCTCTTTTTTGGGGGGAGGACCCAGGAGCTAGAGTCAATGATCCTTGTGGGTCCCTTCTAACTTGGATATTCTATGATTCTATGATTCTATTTTTTCAAATTAGATCAAATGGAAACTTGGGAGCATGGACACCCTACCATTCCTTCATATGAAAAGTAGGTGAGTCAGACTAATCCAACACCTTTCCACTAATATACAAAAGCAAATATCAGCTATTTTGACTAAAGGCTAAGCAAAGTTAACACATAGACTCAAAGACACAAAGGATCAGAGGAACAATGAGAGGTGGAGGAACACTAATAACCTAATCAGTGAAAATCCAATCAGACAAAACCAGAGCACTGAATCAGCTGCTCCTCAGACCATCATAGGAGGACTAGTGCACTGTCTTGGTGGGGGACTCACCAGAAGGAGCCAACCAAAGACATTCCCACCCCAGAAATCCATTGAACCTAAAGGGGTTATTGCCTAAAGTGTACAGGACTTCTCATGGGAATGGTGTTGGGGGACAGTGTAAAATTTAAGATGGAAGGTTTTAAGTGGGTTACAGTAATGTATTATAGAACATTTACAGTAATAACTGAAGGTAGGAAAGGGAGGGCTTGAGGTAAACTGGGGAGGAACAACAGCAAGGAAATGAGGGAAAAAGGAGCTAAACGTGTGTTACCATGTTGCTTGTCGGTACATCTGTCTGACTGGACAGACAGTCCTTAATCACTACAGTCTACCCTATATATCCTCATTTATTCCTATTTCTAGCTACCCTCTCTGTTCTGAATGTGAAGTGCCAACGCTAGTGAGCTGCCAGCTGAGCTGGCTGGCCACTGGCATAAGAGATCTTGATGCCAGCAACTGGAGGTTCAGGGGCTGGGTACTGGGCAAACTGGGTGTCCCAGACCAGCTGCTGGACAGGCTCACATTGTGTTTATATATTCCAATAGCAGCTTTCAATTCCGATCAGCCAGCAGGAAGAAGAGGATTAAACTTTCCTTCTCAGTGTTTCTCTAAGTGCTGTTTTTGTTCATGTGGATGTTAGTAAAAAGAAATGTCTGCATTGAGATTGAGGTGAGTGTGTTTTTATCTACTGGGAACCAGTGCTCAGCCTTGCTCCAGACTGGACCTGACACAGAACTGCAGCAGCCTTGCAGCTTTTGGGCTGGGAGAAGAGGAAACCCTCCAGGTCCAGAAGACCAGCAGGGTTGGCTACCTCTGACAAAACGGAAGTGAAATTCCAAGTCTGATCCTTTGGTAAATAAGGTGGGGGGGAAATTACCATAGGCAGCTAAGTAACTTCACAGCATGCATTGTTTTCAAAGGTAACTGAAGGAGGAAAATGAATCAGGTGGAATAAACTGAGCATCATATTCAGCCAGAAAACTAGGACTAGATTTTTATTCTTTTAAAGTTTTTCAGATTGCCCCTTTTTAATCAGTTAGCGTCTTCCCTGTGACAGCTTTCCACTTCTAGTGGAAGGATACCCTCACCATCCTTTCAAACAAAAATTTCACTTTTAAATAAATTCAGCACAAGAAACACAACATGGGAAATTCTTTACCTTGCCTAAGAATGATCAAAGGATCACTGCTTACCTACAAACATTTCCATAACTTCTCAGGGACTGTAAATTAAATTAATAAAGGGGATTCTAAATTAATAAAGTTTGACTTCTCTTCAGAGGCAAAGTCCATATCAATAACCTAAGGAGATCCAGGACACATTCCTGTGCATGGTGACCGGTTTCTGCCCTGTCAGGTGGCCTCCCTGGCAGTCCCTGGGCTTCTAGGAATATATATGGGCCAAGAATAATTTTCAAAGAGTATCTTAGATTCAGTCAACATCTTCTGGTACATAAGAAAGTAAAAATGTATGGATGTATATAGCCATATGTCACCAGGCTTCCATGCTGAAGAACAATCATAGACATTTAATTTACTTCTATAGACAGGGCTGGAGGGTCTATGAATTATAATTTTCTTGTCAGCCAGAATCTACAGCTGTCTGCCATAGTCCCTGTATAACTTCCTTGCCTGACTCAGATTCACAGTCTGAAGACAAAAATGACTAACATCCCAGGCTAGGTCAGGTCTCAGGTAATCTACTCAAGTATCAGCCCACTCTTGACTAGAAGCAAGAATGCCTTTCTTCAGCTTTGTGGATCTGTTGATGGATGCATGCTGAGTTATATATCATGAGGGAAAGGTGTATGATGAGTTGCTGAATTCACTTGGTTTGTTCAGCCCAGAGCAGAGCAGGCCGAGGGGAGGCCTCATGGCGGCCTGCAGCTCCCTCACGAGGGGAGTGGAGGGGCAGGCGCTGAGCTCTGCTCTCTGGGGACAGCGACAGGACCCGAGGGAACAGCATGGAGCTGGGACAGGGGAGGGTCAGGCTACGGGTTAGGGAAAGGTTCTGCACCCAGAGGTGGTCAGGCACTGGGAAAAGCTCCCTAGGGTGTGGTCACAGCACCAAGCCTGCCAGAGTTCAAGAAGCATTTGGACAACACTCTCAGACACATGGTCTGATTTTTGGGTTGTCCTGTGTGGACTCGGGAGTTGGACTCAATGATCCTTGTGGGTCCCTTCCAACTCTGGATATTCTGTGACTCTATGATTCTATGATACCTGATGGAAACTGTAGCTCTGGTCCTAAATTTGTCTTCGCTACTTGCCACCACAGCCAGGTGAAGAAAGGATCATGTTATCTTACCCCTTTGTAGGTGGAATGCTCTGCTCTTTGCTTTACAATTGCAGTTGATATTTAGTAATGATGCAGGAAGTCACATCTCAGAAACAAAAGCTGAATATTCTGTTTCAAGGTGAAGCTGATTAGCATCTTTACTTGGGTAGAGAGGTGTATCCCGTTAGCTAATGGGGCTGAAATAATAATGGCTTGTTTAATAGTCCCTGGCAGGGACCTGGTGCAGCACTGCTTAGAAATGACAGCTTGATGATAGGACAAACCAGTTGATTTACCAAATGAATAACCACTGGAAGTGCACCCAGGCCTCAAACTGTGATTTTTAATTTAACACCAAAGTTTATTTCCCACCCACACAACTCTGGCTTGCTTACATTTTCATTACCTTCTACTGACAGATCTTTAAATCAAAAAAATCAAAAAATAAAAAAAATAATTTGAACAGAGAAAACCTGAAGATGGAAAATTGATAACTGAAGACATGAAAAATGATGCTCACTTTCAAGAAGAAAAAATAATAATAATAAAAAATCTTACATAATTTTTTCCTATAACAGCAGTCTTGGGTTGTTGGAAGTAAGAGATTATGAAAGTTGATTTTGATTTTACATCCTAACTGCCTGTAATGGTTTGGGTGACTCAAACTAGGGCTCACCTCTCAGTTTCGTATCTTAGGAAAGGGGTAGTGTTTCCCTCAAAGCACAGACTGTTAGTTCTTCAGGGGAAACCAGATTTCCGAAAGGGCAGAGCGGGCACAGACTGAGGAGGAGGCCCAGGGCGAAGGAGAAGCAACAGAGGGCCCAGGGCCCGGGAGGAGGAGGGCAGGAGGGGCTCCAGGCCCACAGGCAGCAGGGATTCCCCGGCAGCCCTGCAGAGCCCCCGCTGGAGCAGATCTCCACCCTGCAGCCCGGGGAGGGCCTACGCCGCAGCGGGGGGACATTTCCTGAGGGAGCTGCGGCCGTGGGGAGCCCCCGCAGGAGCAGGGTGTTCCTGAAGGGCTGCAGCCCAGGGCAGGGCCCCGCTGGAGCAGGGCCATGGGTGAGGATGAAGGGGCGGCCCAGGGGGGCTGAACACAGCCCCCATCCCATTCCATTCCATTCCATTCCATTCCATTCCATTCCATTCCATTCCATCCCATCCCATCCTATCCTATCCCATCCCATCCCCTACACTGCTGGGGTAGAGGCGTTAGGATGAAGGGTGACATTGGGCCCGATGGAGAATCATAGAATCATAGCAAAGTAGAAGGGAACCTCAAGGATCATCAAGACCAACCTCTGGCTCCACACAGCACCACCCAAAAATCAAACCATGTGTCTGAGAGTGTTGTCCAAATGCTTCTTGAACTCTGGCAGGCTTGCTGCCATGACCACTGCCCTGGGCAGCCTGTCTCCGTGCTCGACCACCCTCTGGGTGCAGAACCTTTCCCTAACCCCCAGCCCGACCCTCCCCTGTCCCAGCTCCATGCCATTCCCTCGGGTCCTGTCGCTGTCCCCAGAGAGCAGAGCTCAGCGCCTGCCCCTCCGCTCCCCTCGTGAGAGAGCTGCAGGCCGCCATGAGGCCTCTCCTCGGCCTGCTCCGTTCTGGGCTGAACAAACCAAGCACCTTCATCCATTTCTCATGTGTGTTGCCCTCCAGACCCTTCATCTTTGTAGACCTCCTTTAAACACTCTTATAATTTTATGTCCTTCTTACAAGGACTTAATAGGGGAAGGTAGGGAAGGTGTTGTTTTCGTATTTTTGTCTTTGTCTTTCACTATGCAAGCCTATTGTAATTCTCAGAAAATCAATTTAGTATTCCTCAAGTGAAGTCTGTTTTGCCCTTGATGGTAACGGTAAGTGATCTCCATGTTTTTATCTTGGCACACAAAATGGGAATGAAAATGGAAATATAAGGGGAAAAATTCCAGTTTGAGCTGAGATGTCTCTCACTGCATTTGACTCACCTCTAACATGCAGTGTAGTACTGCTAGAATAAATCCCTGTTCAGGTGTCTGTCAGGAGTTGGATAGGTAAACCTACAGAAGGTCTAAAAAAATGATTGCCTTAGAAATTCACTGAAGTGCTTCTAATAGTTTCCCATTGACTACAAAACCTAATAAAAAGGTTTGGTTCCACCAAAGCCTCGTGTTCTCTTTGATTATCTCAACTTTATTGGACTTTTTGGACCTTTCTTGCTTTGAAAACTGGCTGACACTTTCACATGGTGCTTGCATGCTGTTTTCTCTTCCTTTTAGGACAGAAACACTCAAAAGGCCTTTCAGAGCTTCTGTTCCTATTTCCAAGAGGAATTACCAAGATAGTATGAGAAAGAAAAATGCACTGTGTTTTGTACCTCTAACAACCCATGATTTGGGTTTGCTTCTGGGTTTAGCTAAAGGCTTCACACATTCTTTATTTTAACTGAACCAATTTCAACTTCTGCTGCTACAATAAATTCCTTGAGACAGAAACACTCTTAGCAGCCTGCCCAGGGTAGAAGCCCATATACTCAAAGAACAAAGTTAAAAGTACACTCTGCTAATGATTTTCCAGCACTGCTCCTTTTATTGACGTTTCTGCTGCAATTGCCTGAAAGCATGTCACCCCAGGGCCTCAGCGAATATTCAGACGAAACAATTATGTTTAAAATCATGTCTCTCACAAACTGAAAATTAAGGCAACCTGTTGGTACAAAAGGCCTGAGAGCATTAGCACATTGATCCCAAAGGCAAGTTTGGTGCCAGCTCATTTGTGAAGTTGCAAAGCTGTTTTCCAAGAGTAGAATTTACCCAGGTTACGTGATTGGGAGAAGTCATAGCCAGCATTTACACTCTCCACCCTCCAAGTCTCACATTGACAGCTAGACATCCTAGTTTAGAATAACAGTATTTTCTCTACTACTGCGAATTGCTGAGCTCTTCTTGGAATGACCCCACTTTTGCTTACACTCCCAGTCACACAGTACCAGTGGGATCACAACCTCTACAGTGGGAACCTCCTGTCTTTGTTACATCCCAGAGAAGTGCATGGAGAGAGTCTTGCAGAGTCTTTGATGCATTATTACTGGGCCCAACTTACATTTCTCCAGACTTGCACCAACTGCTAGATGCAGACCTGTCCCGTGATTTATAGAAATCATAGATATCATAGAAATCATTGGAAAGCCCAGGTGAAAAGGGACCTCACAGATCATCTAGTCCAGCCTATCACAAAACCTCGTAAAAGCAAGGCCTAGACAAGATTGTCTAACACCTTCGCTAGCTTAACCTTGAAAGTCCCTGGAGAATTCATCACATCCTTCTAGTCTTTACAATTTGAAGAGTCATGAGACACGAAGAGGCAGGGAAATGTTTACTGCTAGCAGGAACTGAAGTCAGAGTGAAGTCAGTCTCTGGAGAGCTTCTCAATATCCATGCTTCTGGCTCTTACCTTCCCTCTTCCAGTCTGTTGATAAATACATTGTCGTCTCCCAAAATCATGATGTTGTTTTTTCTCACAAAATCCATATGGCAATCACTGCCAACTTAATGGCAATTAGAAAGGGAGTCTAATAGTAAGGAATAATAAAAATAAAAAATCTTAGCCTGTTGTTCCAAGTCCTCACATATAAAAACTTTCCTGAATGTCTTCTCTGTGTCTTACCTTCCATCGAAGACTGAGTTTTTCTGCTGCAGGCTGAAGGGAGAAAGAACAGCTAGCAAACACCCAGGCAGTGTCTCCAGTGACACTCTGCACAGTCTGGGGGACAGCCACAGCAGTTGGTTATTTCATAGCATTCCAACTTTTTCAACTCATGACTGGGACCCAGTGTCTCCAAGATTTCCTCTTCACACTTCCACTAAGCCACCATATTTAGGTCTATGATGTGAATCCTTAAAGAACTATTTATTCTTTTAAGATCTTTCTATACAGAAGAATGAATCCATCTGATTTGCTAGAATTTTAGTCTTTCTGCTCAATATTCGAGAATATTTTTATGAGTCAATTAGATTTCAGGTGCACTGACTGTGTCATCCTCAGTGACTGGGCCACTGACTAAAAGAATATTGAGTTGCTTGAGTGCATGCAGAGAAGAACACTGAGGTGGTGAAGAGACTAGAAAAAAAATAAATATAGAGCATCTGAGGAAATTGTGGTTGTTTATTCTGGTGGAAAGGAGGCTGAGGTGAGACCTCAGTGCTGTCTACTGCTACCTGAAAGGAGGATACAGTGAGAAGGGTGTCAGTCAAGCATTGGAATGGGCTACATGGGGAAGTGTTGGAGTCCCCATCTCTGGTGGTATTTAAGATATGTGTGGACATGAGGGACCCACTTTAGTGATAGGACTCAGTAGGTCTGGTTGACAGTTGGACTTGATAATCTTGAAGATCTTTTCCAACCTAGATGATTCTATGATTGATTCTATGATCAAACACATTTTTGAGTCAGATGTTGTCTGATGCCAGTCTGAAGATGAAGTAACTGAACTGATTTCAAGGAGTAATGCTGTAATGGGAGCATGTAAATGGGTGCAGAAATTGGTTCCTCTCTGCAAAACCTACCTTGGAGTAGTAGTCAGTCGTCTGGCAAAAATAACTCTTTTGTCCTAATCTCACTTTTTCTATGGGGCTCTTCTGAAAATACATTTGCATCCTAAATGCTATTTTATATATGTACAGGGCTGCTTTTTCATTACTTACTTTATATACCAGTAAACATTAGATAACACTGAGTCATGGTAATTTTACTAGCAAAAAAGCAGTATTTTGGGAGCATCCTTCTCAAATTATTTGGGTGAGATTAAGAGTTGTCTTGATCCTTTCATAGTGATGCACTTTTTCATTATGGAAAATGTGACTATCACCATATTTCAGACTGATTTAAAAACTCTAGAAGAGCAGAAGGATGCACAGATTTGAAAAGGAGAGTGAAGCATTATATTCTCTACACTGCTCTCCTAGCTATCACTGCCCAGGCATTTCTAAACCAAAGACACAATTATTCTTCAGTATATAGAAGTTTAAGAATGGAGACCGTATTTTTCAACACTTGATATCATGCCACTGTGTTCCTTGGCACTGTGATACACTAGTTAATTGCCCTCAGAGTACAGTTTAGACACGCTTTAACATGACAAAAGTACTGTCAGTCACCAAAATGGATGTGTTTGTCCCTGTCCTTGCCTTCTTCATGCTGACATAAGCACGGCTGAAGTAATTCAGTGAATCAAGACTGGGACAGATCCCAGTTGAAAACTCATCTTTTTGAGGAATTTGCTATGTTAAATTCCCTGTTCCAGGTCACTGCACCACTGTTTGAGAAGCAGTGCCAGCATAAGGCAGGGGTGGGAATATTTAAATAAATAGCCAGGACATAATAGCCAGGACAGCATGCATTTATATTGGATGAAAGGGATTGCAGCCTCAGGTAAAATGGTGCACCCAACTCCTGTACGAATTTCTCAGGCTTCAGTTTCCACTATTTTTTTTAATCTTTATCCCCTAATCAAAATTCTCCTACCAGAGTTTGCCACAGCAGCCATAGGCCAAAACTGAGATTTCCAAGTCCTTTTCAGTCTCACTGTTTTACATTTTTAAAAGCAATACCCCATCACTTGTTCCTGGACAGATGATTTTGCATTTAGGTGTATTAAAAATTCCAGGTAAAGGAGCAAAGCAATAGCAAGTCATTCTTATGCATGCAGGAACCTTCCCACAAATGCAGCCAATTTCAGGTTTTTCATCTTAGTTCAGTTGTCACTGTATTTCCAAGGCAGGAGTCTGTTGTGGTTTAACCTGGCAGGCAGCTGAGCACCACAGCTGTTTGATCACTGCTCTCACCTTCCTCCTCCGCTCATGGGATAAAAATAAAATAAATAAAATAAAATATAATATAATCACTCATCCATTGGGAGATCACTCACCCATTTCCATCACAGGCAAAAGAGACTCAACATAAAGAGATTCGTATTATTTTTGCCTGCCAATAGCAGACTAGAACAGTGAGAAACTAAAAGCAAACTAAAAACATCTTCCTCCCCACACTCTTCTATATTCTCCCCATGAGCAGTGCAGGGGAATGAAGAATGGGGGTTCTATTCAGTCCATAACTCTTCATGTCTGCTGCTTCTTCATGGTCACTCCTTTCTCCAGCTTCAAAGTGGGATCTCTCCCACATGATGCTGTCCTTGAACTGATCCCACATGGGCTTCCCACAGGCAAAGAACTTCAAGAACAGCTTGACTCCTGACTGACTCCCTGAGCCAGCAATGTGCCCTTGTGGCCAGGCAGGCCAACGGTATCCTGGAGTGCATTCAGAAGAGTGTTGCCAGCAAGTCAAGGGAGGTGATCTTCACCCTTTACCCAACCCTGATGAGGCCACACGTGGAGTACTGTGTCCAGTTCTGGGCTCCCCAGTACAAGAGGGACATGGAGCTACTGGAGTGAGTCCAAGGGAGGGCTACTGAGATGATTAGGGACTGGAGCACCTGTCCTACCAGAAGAGGCTGAGAGAGCTGGGCCTGTTTAGCTTGGAAAAGAGAAGAGTGAGAGGGGATTTTATCAGTATGTATGAATACCTGAAGAGAGGGTGCCAAGAGGATGGGGCCAGACTCTTTTCATGGGTGCCCAGCAACAGTATGAGAGGCAATGGGCACAAACTGAAACACAAGAAGTTCTGGCTAAATACGAGAAAACACTTCTGTACTGTGAGGGTGACAGAGCACTGGAACAAGTTGCTGACAGAGGCTGTGGAGTCTCCTTATCTGGAGATATTCAAAACTGTCCTGGATGCCATCCAGTGCAACGTGCTGTAAGTGATCCTGCTTGGCAGAGAGGGTGGACTAGACGATCTCCAGAGGTCCCTTCCAACCTCAACTGTCCTGTGATTCTGCACACCCATGGGTCTGTCCCACGGGGTCCATCCCCCAGGAGCAAACTGCTCCAGCACGGCTCCCCCATGGGCAGCAGCTCCCCCCAGGCCCCCTGCTCCTGTGTGGGCTCCTCTCCACGGGCTGCAGCTCCTGCCCAGGGCCTGCTCCTGCGGGGGCTCTCCATGGACTGCAGCCTCCTCCAGGCCACATCCACCTGCTCCACCGGGGGCTCCTCGATAGGCTGCAGCGTGGAGATCTGCTCCATGTGGGACCCATGGGCTGCAGGGGGACAGCCTGCTCCACCAGGGGCCTCTCCACAGGTCACAGGGGAACTGCTGCTGCGTGCCTGAACCACCTCCTGCTACACTGACCTTCGTGTCAGCAGGGCTGGTTCTTGCTCCTCACTCCCAGCTGCTGTTGTGCAGCATTTTTTGTTTGTTTGTTTTCCTTTCTTAACTCTGTTCTCACAGAGGTGAAACCAATATTGCGCACTGGCTTGGCTCTGTCCACCAGCAGGTCCCTTCTGGAGCTGTCTGGAGGTGGCTCTTATTTGACATGGGGCAGCTTCTGTGTTCTTCTCACTGAGGCCACCCCTGCAGCCCCCCTGCTATGAAACCCTTGCCATGTAAACCCAATACAGCATGTTATCAACATTATTCTCATCTTAAATCCAAAACACAGCACCATACCAGATATTATGAAGAAAATTAACTCTTTCCCAAATGAAACCAGGACAAAACCCCAGCTGTGTGGGTGCAGATACCTACCTACTTGAGGAGTATATCTTCTCACATCACCTTAGTGAACAGGAGAAGCTTCTCAGTTAAACCAGCTTAAACTCAAGAACTCACCTGTTTACTCATGCTGTTCTTCTGTTTCTTTTGTCAAATACAAATTTTAGTAGCTATGGTTTTCTTTGGATATCACATTCAATATGTGGAATACTGCCTTGCTGGGAACTTGTGAGATGCCACCAAAACACACTGAGACTGCAGTTTTATATTCACAATTACATAGGTGCAGTGCGTCAGAGGTGCAGTTGAGTTTATGAGATAAATGACTGTTTCTCGTTATTGCCCAGATATGATGAGCAAGACATACCCCTTGCAATTTTTACTTCTGGGTTAGCATATGATTTTAATTCCTTGCTTTCTGCAACCAATTACAATGGTCGTAATTGAATGTGCATTATCTGGCCTACATAGTTTCAGGGTCCTCACTCCCCAGCGTCCCTCACCATAGAAAACTGACAGATAGAGCTAGTGGCAAGCCACAGAGGGATTTGTTTAAGTACTGCTACTGATGCTGTGACAAGCCTAGGCACAACTTTAATCCTGGTTTCCGCAGCTGGTTTTGCTTCTGTGTAGGAGTATCTGGGAAAGGCACCAGAAAGCGTGTCCTGCGTGGTAACTTTTAACTTCTTGAAGAAGCCTACAAGACAATAACTTGGCAATTACTGTCAGCTAGTCTTTTTTTTTTTTTTTTTTTTTTTTTTTCCTGAGAACAGTCAAAATCAGAGTGAAAAATAATTTCTCCTTGTTGCTAGTTGTTCCCGGTATCTCATATGGCTTCCTCATATCTTTGCTGCCATACCTCGACTTTTATTCCCCAATCTGTATTTTCATTAATTCTTGTATTGACTCTTACTCTATTGAAGAAGGTTTCAGTAGTTTCTTTGGCCCCTTATTCTCAGTATTTTGTCTCATTTTACATACCACAAGTGCTTAGAGCATTTGCAGTTTGCAGTTTGCTAAGCAACCCTTTCTCTTTGTCTTAAGATATCTCCTTTTCTATGAGACACTTTGCCTCTAGGTCTGCCTCTGATTATTCAGTTTCTATTGCCTGAATTCAAGTGCTCATTGCCTGTGTAGAAAGGTCTGGGTATTACAGAAGAGCAAATTTGTTCCATTTGATTTTGAAATGAATCACCCAGTAAGGAACTGAAAGCTGTATGTGGGGTTAAAGATAGAGTTCGTGAAATACTTGGAAGAACCTGAGACCAGGCAATCAGTCATGCAAAATGAACTGAACCATAGCAATAGTACCCAAAACAAAGACAGACCTAAAAGGGGAGCATTAAAAGCATGTGAATGCAAGCAAGCCAAAACAAGGGAGTGGAAAGGAAGGAAGATCAGCAAAAATATACAAGGCAAAACATCTGTTTTCCCCTCAGCAAGATGTACTCAAGAACCACAGCATCATAGAATAACCTGAGTCAGAAGGCACCCACAAGGAAGGCACCCATCGAATCTAACTCCTTGGTCCACACAGGACCACCTAAAAATTAAACTGCATGTCTAAGAATGAGTTCCTAAAGTATCTCTAGGTGCTGTGTTTTGTCCTAAGAGAACAATCAGGGTGCACGTCATCAGAAGTTTCATGGTTTCATGGTATTGTTGTAATGCAGAAAATGACTCAAATGATAGCCTCTTTCACTCTGTTTTTGGCTGTCTTCATCATGTACACAGAGAAAATTAAAAAAAAAAAAAAAAAAAGGCAAAAGTAGGCTCACCTCTTTTCCATAATGCAGGCTCTTTGTTCTTTTTTCTTCTCCCACTAAAACTAGCATGTTTAAAGACAAAGTTCTGCTATTTCTATCCATCTTATCTAACCTCTGGTTTTCCAAAGACATCTATGCGTGTTTGCCACCTCTTGAAATTTTGTGGCAAGTCTAGTCTTGCCATTTGTTTCTTTGGAAAGTCCTGGATTATAATTTGATTTGATATCAAAAAAGATCACCTTTGCTGAAAACAAAACAAAACAAAACAAAACAAACAAACAAACAAAAACAACAGCCAAGAAAACAAGCAAACTACCATGATATAGTGAACATCCCATTTTTTGCTGGAAAAAATCTATTTACAAGACAATGTCATTACATGTTAATCTTACTAATAATATTTGCACTGTGCTAGCATTTCTAGCAGCTTGTCATAATGGCTATTTAAAGAAACACAGAATAGATTTTGCTCCCTAAAAAGGTTCTAGGACTAAGTTGAGAGTATGCATACTTGGTCTTTTTCATATACTACATAAAAATAATCGTCATTCTTCAAAAAATGACAATGGTCTTAAAAGGTGGCCAAAGGTAAAAATGTGAAAGTGCAAGACGGAGTTGTTTGAGACAAGGCAAAATACAAGGATTATGTATTCCAACCTTTACCAAGAGATTGTGAAAGAAAAAACAGAAGTACATCTGAAGAAATCAAGGAGAAGCAGTCATCCATTAGATACTGCCTTTTGAAAGATTCAGTGAATATCTTGAAAACAGCTGTAAGACAATGAAGAAGAATCAGTGCAAAGTGAAATTTACTTTTATTGCATTTTTTTTGGTGCTAAAGAATGATGGCATGGTTAGTAGCCCTGCAACTGCATAACTGAAAGAGACAGGCTGTAAAATATAAGAAAATAGGGGTGGAAAGACATTACAGATCATGTAGCCCTTGTTGTGCCTGATGAAGGATTAACTTTTCTGAAGTCATTCTTGGCAGGTGTTTGTCTAATGTATTATTTAACATTTCAATGACAGAGATTCTCATCTCTGTAAACAGCATTGTTTGGTGTTTATTGTCTTTAAAATTATTTCTCCTTTTCTACCCTAAACGTCTCTTGCTAAATTTTAAACAAATTACTTTTTGTCCTGCCCACAGTGGATATGAAGAACATTTTCAGTCTTTCCTTTCTTAAATGTCTTTGAAGACTTTCTTCAAAGTCTTTCCTTTCTTTTCAGCCACAGCTGAAAAGGTCAGGGCTCTATTCTCAAGAGCAAATAAAGTTATTTCTTTCAGTCTTGCACCAGATACAAGATTTTCCAGGATTCTGCTTTTCTCTACATCCTTCCACCCAGGACACAACTAGATTTTCCCTGCATAGTCCACATCTGTCTTGAAACGTTGTACTCCACACGGGGCTCTGGATGTTAGCCATGGCATTTCTAGTACTGAATGGAGTAGGAGGATATTTGACACTTCTGTGCATCTCAAAAATGATGAAGATGTTCAACAGTGCTAATGTCTTTTCACTTTGTGGTCTACTAATGCCTCTAGATACTCTAGATACTCTTCTGAATACTTCTAAGCAGTCTAAAGCACTTTAGCTGTTGTGTCTAAATCTGCCATGCATGACCAACATCATGATATTCAGTCTTCATCCACCTGGATGATGTCTCCTAAGGCCATCCTTCGAGTAGACTGTTTCCTTACAAAAGAAGCTTCATCTCTTTCCCCTTGCTGTGCTCCTCTCTCCTTCTGCTTTTTGGCTACATTCTCAATGAGCTTGCTTGCATCACTGAGGGTTTTTTGTGTTCGTTGACCTGCAGATTTCTTCTTACCTTCTCCCACACTCGGGTCCATGACCTTTAAGGGTGTGGCTTTCCCTTGGTCCTCCTGCTGCTCTTTCATGTGCTTTAACCTGAATCGGCGTCTAGAAGTGTTCTGGTAAGGATCAGGGATGCTCTCAGGGCAGTTGGACTCTTCATGCATGTCCACTTGGAGAGTGGGGATTAACAGCTTATGAAGTGTCTTGGGAGCCTCTCCAACACCTGGTTGCTTAGTCAACTTTGAGCTTGTCTCTGGAGGCAAAATAACTTGAATTTCTCCCAGGGGCTTGCTGCTTTTAGGAGAAAGGGGATTATCTTTATTCTCCATAGAAGCTTTGTCATTCAGCCTTATCTTAAGAAGGTTTTCCAGCTCCCCCTGGGAGAGATTCTTCACTCTTTTCACATGGGGCTCATTGCTGATGGAGCTGATAGCTGTCAGCTCCTGAGCAGCCATTTGGGTTTCTCTCTGGATGCTCATAATCTTTTGGAGCTGGGCTTCTTTCACTTCCACAGGGATCTCCAGGGGAGCCAACTTCACTGGCCTTTTCAAGGTGATGTTCTCTGTGCTACTCAACTCATTTGCATGATGCAGGCTGGGAGATAAAGGTCCCTCTTTTTTTACCTTTTCAGGCCACAGATTTTTCTCTCCCTGTACTATCCTCTTCTCTGACATCCTGGGAGAAGGAGGATGGAAACCAGAGTTTCTATATTCACTTCCTGGCTTCTCTTTTGGCAGGATGAGGATGGGATTCTTCTTGGGCTGCAGGTTCACGATGGTAACTTCACTGACATTGCAGTTATATCTGGGCATCAGCTTTTCCTCAGCCATTGGGGCACCCTTAAAGAAAGCAAACAGATGCAGGGATCACTATCATACATCATATTAATAGTTACTGTACATTTTTTATGTGTTTGAAAGTTTGTCAAGAGTGCAATCTTGGTGTCCCTTTAAGTGTACTCCTCATATCTGTAAATCCTGAGCACTGTGCTCCACAGTCTGATTTACCCCTGGGTAACCTACAATAAAGGGCTCCACATATGTAAACTAAATAAACCTGACAACTGAGGAATCAGAGGTTTTCTCCCCTCTGACAGTCCCCAACGCTGTCTATCTTTACTTATTTCTCAATGTAACATTACTATTCTCTCTTCCAGTCTGTACCAGCTATTGAGTGTCCTTTCTAAGCAGTGGGCAGCACCAGCCTGTAGGCTGCAGTCACTAGTTTAAAGGACGATTAGGACCTTCACAACACAGAGAAAACAGTGTGATAGCAAGAGAACTAATGTTATCTTGGAGGAGCTCCTATCTGAGGATCAGGTGTGCATCTTTCCCTTCTTCCTCTGCCATGCTGAGTGACGGGCATTTCTGGTAAGTATGATCACCCATCTCACTCCTATGCCTATATTGTGCATTGTAGGGCAGGGCAAGTGCCTTCATTTCCACTCAAATTCTGCCTAATTTCACAAGGTGCTTTTCTATAGAGGACAGACAGTTAACCTAATGCTGATTTTGGAGATGGGCTCTGTTCCTGCTTCTGTCAAGATGAGTAAGTTCTCCTCCCTAAGGTCCCTTTTCCACTCCCACTCTCTGTGTCGTGTACAGACAATACATTTTAAAGGCAGGCAAGAAAAATATTCTTGACTGTGACTGGGACCTCTAGACCCAATTATCATAAAGATATCTTACTAAATGATAGTATTAACTTGTTCTTCCTGTGATGAACGGAGGAGTACGTGAGCTATCTTATTTCACAGCTCCTCTCATTTAATCAAATTACCTTCTGCATTGGTAATTTCTGTTCACTGATACTGGTGAGAATTTTTTAAGTACTTGGGCTTAGTATCATTATAAATAAAATGATACATCTCTTGCCCTTTCTATGTCTTTCTGTGTTCCAAGAAAGCAGTTAAGGCTGCCTACAGCTCTGTAAAAGCAAAGTGAAATACAATAAATATAAATAAAACCTTGTCCTAAAATTCAGGCACATAAAACAATGAGACAGAATGAAAGCTCTAATGCTCAGTGAGGTATGGGAATGGAAAGGAAGAAAAAGTAAACAATATAGTGCCTCCAAATGATCATTTTTAAAAGGCCTTGGTTGGAAAGCCTTACGCCTCTAAAAGTGGGTGCACAACTAAAACTCAGCCAAATATTCAAGCCTATAGGACGACCTGCCTAGACAATGCCTCTTTCTACCTATGAACATTATTTGTTTTTAAGACGGTTTCAGACAAGAGTGATTATTTGATTGGGTCATTCTCTGCTATGTTCATTTGAGGAAAATGCTAAGAAGGCTTGGAGAAATTTTACACACCACCTAAATCCTATTGGAGTCCTAATGTTAATACACTTAAAACCCATCCAAGGCTAATGTGCAAGATAAGCTGCATCCTCTGTTACCCTGCACACATTACTCAATACCTTCTCAAAATGTCCATCTGCTATGTATATACTCCTACTTAAAATTTAATTAAGTAATTGGCCCAGTCTTGTGTAAGTAATTGCTCTGTGCCCAAAATTCCCTTTGCAGTCAATGAGAGACCCATACAAAGAATGACTGCTTCAAGCTCTCAGGATCAAAGTATTACGATAGTGGTATTATCAAAGGGACCACCAGTCTTTATTTAGAAACCACAGCCTTCATGTAATTTAAGTACTTTCCTCCCCAGTCTCAGCTTGCTGATCCTTCTGATATAAACGACACAGTAATGGAAGGGCAGAGACAAAAGGGCCACAGACAATAGCCAATTAACATGGAGTGGCCTTCGATATAAGAAACTTGGTGTCCCCCATAAAGAGGAATCTGATGACCCTGTGCTTAAGTAAGCTTAGTGCCCAGACTGGATGGTCCTCAGAGAGGGGTACTTTTGCTATTTTTAATTCATTTTGATTTCAGGAGCCTGCTTATTTCAGGGCAATAAACACTTGATTTATAGGCAGAAAGTGAGACTTGTAATAGAGTCTTAGAGAAAGCTGACGCTGTTTTGAAACCTTGCTCACCAGCTTGACTACTAGGACAAGAAAAGAGATTGAGCTGAGGAACATTTCCAGTCTTGGTCCTCAGCTTCTGTTGTTCTACAACTGATGAAACCAGACAGATTTAAAACAGGCTCAGGAGCCCTGAGATTTTCTGTTTGTAGGTACGTGGCAGAAATGGAGAACAGAAAACCGGGATAAGCACATTGCACATGGACTGCGCTTAGATAACCTGACAACCAGCTGGACCTGTGCCTGAAAGTCAGTCGGTTCATCAGCCCGTTGTAGTATCATAAAGCTCTGCAGGGCTTGAGATCCAAACCCCTACTTTATGCAAATCACATCCCTGTTGACTCTAAAACACTTCCCCATTTCAGTCCCATTGTGAGCATAGTCAGGAGGCAATATGGGGTCATAGTGTACACAATTACAGGTACATAATGGTGGAAGGGGATCCTTTAAAAATCCCTGTTTCCTTACTCAAACTTCTAAAGTTTCCTCTCTTTGCTTAATGAAACCAGATTTATAGTACATTACATTAAAACAAGCAAGCAAACAAACAAAAAAGCTAAATCCCAAGCATTTCCTACATAAGGAAAAGCTTTAATCTCATTGCTACAGGATAATCTGTAGTGATAAGCAGATGTTACACAACTCTGATACTTTTCATTCCCATCATCATGCGTATCAGCTGATGGCTGTAGTTCAAAGGGGAGGACAGAAATACCTAAGGAAGTTCACGGATCAAATCCTGCAGCGTATCTGGCTGAAAGCTTGTCCCCACAGTGGAGGTTTCTGAGTTCAATTCCAAAATAAACACCAAGCCTTCGATGTGCCTTAATTCCCCATGTGATGCCTGAAGCTCTGCTATTGGAAAGCCCTCTGGCACGTGGAGACCCATTACACATGCTGTCATTCAATACGGGCAAGAAACAATTTGGTTTAAACATCTAGGAATTCATTTCTTTGCTTCCCCTGCAGGTTCTGCATGCACAGTAAATGACTCGGGTCATGGAGCACATAACAGGTAACGCTGGTCCCCAAATAACTCCCAGAAAATCCCCTGAATATCCAGCCTCTTGGTACTCTGGCTGCTTTTGTCGTTGGCATAAGCATCACACCTGGAACATCAGGGACATGCACCGATACATCATCATTTGCTGTACTGGAAAAAATAACAGGACAATGATGTCTGTGTGACAGTGGGTTCTAGGAGGTCAGACGTTATCTCAGGCTGGTGAACTTAAAATATAACAGTATCTTTAATCAGCAGGAGAGAAAACAGTGTTAATATCACACCCAGCTGCCTCTGACTCCAAAATAACCAAGCACCAAGGTGGAGTGAGCGGGGGAACTTGCCTCAAGTCCCTGTTGAGTCTCCTCAGTGTAGGAACCAGAGATCTGGTGTGTCATTTTGTCACAACTCCCTTCCATTGGACTTAGTAACTTTACACAATGATAGCAAGAAAAGTTTCAAAAAAGAATGAAAGAAAGACAGCAGAGCAGCCTAAGCTCCAGCCTAGTATAAGTGAATTCACCTCAAAACCTTGTTCCACCACAAGCTGCTCATGGAATGACAAGGAAGATTCTTTGTCCCTCTGAGTGCTTTCTACCTGTAAATTTGAACTGATTCCCTCTCCTAATTCATATGGGCATTATAGATGTAAAAACACTTGGAATTATGTTTTGTTAGTTCTCAAAATAAGTTCAGTTCTAAAGAACTTAATTATCAGAAAACAAGTGCTCTACAGAAGGTGGCACCTGTTGAGTCAAAAACAGAAGCATGCGAAGCTATAATAACTTGAAAATTATAATTGGTAATGCTGAGTATGTATGAAACCCTTTTCTCTGTGTAACTCTGCAAATTTCTTTACATCCTATATTGGAACTTGTTAGAAATTATGTTCTGTAGAGGGCTTGTTTTTATGTTAAGGACTTTATTTTGTATGTGAGAAGAATTTTGGACATGACTTAGTATTTGCAGTCATTAAAAGTATGTTTAATAAAACCATATTTAATATTTATTCAAAAAGTGGTGGGAATCCTAAGAGGAATTAATTCATTTCATAGAATTTGGCACATTCTTATTCCTACTATTATCACCACTTTAATAGCTCCTCACTGAATAAAGAGTCCAGTTTGAACTTTAGAAATCTACAGCATACACACGAGTTGCAAATTGTGGAGCCTGCCAGACTTCCCATATCACTGGCAAGCTTTACTGAACAAGATAACTCTGGAATCTTCCTATAGGGATTTGCAATATTGTAGGAAAAAGGGGGGGAGCTACAGAACTCCCAAGCTTCTTACAGGTACTCTGTGACCATGGGAAAGTCGTGTAAACTAACTTTTCCAACTTCCACATCTAAATAACGATACAGTTACTTATTTAGACCAAGACAAAGGTTTATAAAAAATGAGCAACTAATATTAGATTTCTAAATACAGATTTAAGATAAAAATAAATGACCTGCTTTCCAGTAGTAGCACTGGCTTTGCACTTCTTAAATTCAGCCAACTTATTTAAGGACCTAAATTGTAATTTAAGATGCTAGCTTCAGCTTCACAAAACTTAGCCTTAGCTGTCAGAATAAAGAGATTGATTTCCTAAAAGTCCTGAGCACCTGCAGCTCTCAGCCCTTTCAGCATGACTATGAGAAGTAAAGGTCTGCATATGCAAAGCATGGGTCCAGAACTCCAGGGCTGTGGGTTGTGGTGTGTATGTGTGTGAGACATCACACACATAAATCTTCTCACTGCTCTGAGTGGAATGAAACAATAACAAACAAACAAATAAAAATAATACTCCTGCTAACCAGCAGCTCCTTCTTGCATTACGTGTCCACAAAGATAGTAGCATGAGCAGAACTTGCAGAGTCAAAGAAATTGAGCTCTTTCCTTGCCAGTTTTTCTTAATTTAGAGCTTGGCACTGTAAAAGATGGAGAGATGGAGCTATCTGCTACGGTGGAAGCTTCTGGCTAGGAATTAATTTGGTACCCTGCACCATCCTGCTGATAACAGAGGCCAGCACCTTGGAGGCAGCGCAAGCAACTCTGCAATCATTCAATCTGCCTGTTCCATGCATGCCACTCATCCATTGCACTCAGGAATGTTCAGGGAGACAAGCACCTTTTCTCAGCTCTCTCTTGCAATGTTTCATTCAGAATAGAAGTAAAAAAACATCCCTGTCTTCTGAAAAGGAGGTGTCAGCAGTGCCATTATCTTTTCTTAAAACACAGAAGGTTAGGAAATTCACTTCTTAGGGGGACTCTCATGTCCCCATATCCCATCTTTTCACATCATTGAGGGGCATTATTCCTGCCAGAACCCTTTGGTTTTGCTTTGTTAGACCAATTAATCCAGAAGCGAAGAGCTGGCATGACTATGCAGGCTGGAAGTCAGGGTCTTTATCTTGGAGATGCCCTTCGACAAGGACAGTTTAATACAAAGTCTCCATACGAGTATCTTCCTGAGTGCCCTGCTACAAGACTAAAAGCTCCTCTCTCACTTCTTACCCCTTGCTACAGTAAATTATCACCTCCACAGTTTCAACAGGAGGGGTAGACAATGCTCCTAGCCCATGCTGAACTCACATTGTTGTAAGGGAATTCTTCCAGTGGGAGTTTTGGGGTGCAGTCTCATCAGATCAGAGGATTCACTATAGCAGGAAAGGCTTTGGGCTGGCAGTTGTGTGCTATTGGAAGGCTGTGCACAACTGGCAGGGGTCAGCTCCACCATCAACAGCTGTTAGAGAGAATCCTAACAGGAGATCCTGTCCCACTTCACTGATTTGTGGCTTCAGTGCTTAAGGTAAAGGATGGGAAATGCAGACTGGGGAGCTAGCAGCAGAGCCTGTGAAGCAGACCCCCATCTCTAGTGTCTGGGACATGCCCTGATAATTTTTCTACCCTTTGGGATAATTTTCTTACCCACATTCTGTGTCTATTACTCACTTAGTACTGTCACTCCATGAATACATTCTTCAGATGTTGCTATTAAGCTGTAGGCAGCATATAGTGTTATGCCAGTATCGATGTTAAAGTAGAATTACCTGCTAGTCCTGTTAATCCACTGATGCTTTGACAGCAGGGGTATTACAAATAGAGCTTCTTTGTACAAAATGATTAAACATGACCTGAGAGTCCACAGCTTTCCAATTCCCTGAAAACTTACCATTTCCTTCTTGAATGCTGTAGCGTTTAAGGCCAGAAGAGTCAACGACAGCCCATCCTCTGATCCATTAATGACATGGATGCTGAAAGATTTTAATGTCACTTCTTTTATCCTCAAGCCTATTATCTGACTCTTCTGCCTTTCCCTCTTCAAACAGAGGCTGCTTTATAGAGCAGTGCAGTGGGCAGGCAGGGGACACAGGAACTGTTACGGACTGGCTCCACAGCAATAGTCAAGTCACTGAACATCACTGTGCCTCGCAATCAAGGGATGCCCTTTAGACATTTCTCAAGAATTGGGAGTTTGTTAAACCTGCTGGGTTGCTCAAGAAACTGACTGCAACCTCTTCTAACTTAAATTTACCTCTAGCTTCAGCAGGATGCTCTTTAGTTCATTCCATGCTACCCAGTGCTCCAAAAGTTGTGCAGTGCCATTCAGCTCTGGGAAGAGCTGCATTTCAATGACGTGCAGACCCCTGCACCATTTGGAGACTGCTGTAGGACCTTCCAGATGGTAGACAGAATACATTAATCTATGTCATGAAAATTTAATTCATATGAAGGTAATAAATTGTTTATGTATAAAATAGGCAGGACTAATACATTAGCATTCAGGGTTGAATCGCACCAGGATTCAGGCACACCGAGCTCACGGTGAACTCAGTTTTTGGCTGCTGTAACAAGAAGCAATTGAATAGAATTATTAAGTGCAGATATGCTATTTGGATAGAATATGTCAACACGCTAGCTACTGCACTGTTAAAACAACCTGCCCCTCTCCATAGTAAATCTAACTCAATCATAAGAAGCCAGCCATGATTTAGGAGAGAGAGGAAAAAAACAAACAACAAAAAAACCAACAACATGTAGCAGCATGGGCTTGCTGCTACATTTGCATTGACGTCAGAGCAAACAAGATTAAATGAAAGTGAGCGCAGCTACAGAAATGTGACCTTAAACACAGCCCCAGAGTTGCAGATATTGCCAAAATCTTAGCTGCAACTCCACCTGGTTTGCTGACATAGCCCCAGAGGTAATGTCTTCAAGAAGCAGCTGAAGATCCCTGTAGCAGCTGGCACAGTGGGAATTTCTCTCTTTTGAGCCAAGGGCACATTGCCATGGAAGGGAATCAGGATGTGGCAGGAAGGGTCGGAGTCCTGTTGGCATGATCCTCCACAAAGAACCATTGAGGCTGGCAGAATGTGCAGTGACCTGTTGGCTGCTACAAGCTCTGCTGGGGCTGCTTTGGCCTCTGCCTAGTCCAGGATTAGGGAAAAGATGAAAAAGGCTTGATCTCATTTTCCCAGTTACTCGCGATCCTTAACTTTGCTCAGTGAAGCCCTGACCCTTTTGAGATCCAGTCTTGGATAGCCCAGGCCACACAGATAACCAGGCCACTGGGAACAATGATTAATGGCACTTTCTAAAAGCTAAGAACGATTGCAGCTAAAAGTCTGTTACCATAGGAGCAAAGCCCATTCAAGTCTGCCCATTCAAATACAACACGATTACATGGTGACAGTGCCAAAATCTGTACCACTGTTCACTGAACACACAAAAAAAAAATGAAGAAAAATAACCACAGCAAAGAAAAAAAAAAATTACCTGGAAAAAGCATACCTTAAAAAATTATATATATATATATTATATTTATATATATATACATTATATATATATATATATATATACACACATTAAGCAGAACAAATAGCTCTAGACTTTCCAGAAACTGTAAGCTCTGACTTACAGTGAATGGCCATGTTTTCCTTCACTTAAAGGATGGAATTAGCTGCTGGGCATGTCTTAAACCTCACAAAACTGGGCTGAACTGGGGTGTAAATGATTTAATGACTTTACTGGGTCTCAGCATAGGGGGTTATTTTGCTGTACATGTACTGTAAAACAGATTCTAGTGGGTAAAGCACCCTCATAAATGCCCATCCATTCAAGTGGAATCAATCAGAATGGCAATTTCAGACTAACTGCCCTATGTGGAGAAGATAATCCAGACACAAAAATACCTCTTTGCTCATGTCTGTAAAAAGGAGTTGTTTTGGAATATTTAAAGCGTACTGGGAGAGCTATGGCAGACAAGTTGCGCAAATTACCTTCTCTAATCAATTTGTCCCAGCTATAGAAATCTTGAGATAGCTTCACTGCGAATTACTGCAAATTAAATTCTTATCCCATTTCCTCTTTGCGGCACTCTCAGGTCTCCAGCCAGATGCTCCCGTTGCACCCACAGTACCAGGCTACACCAGGCACACCATTCTGCTATGAGATGCTAAAATCCCTTTCAGAAGGTTGGCGGCATACAGAGATCTTGGGGTCTTCACGTCCCTCCGGTCTTTCCCCTAATCTGGATAGATGAACAAGACATGTTGGTTCATTCTGTGAAATGTCTTGGATGAAAGACAGCCACTTTATAAACAGACAGAAACCCCCATAACAGTCATAGCACTGGTTCCATTATTTGTCTCCTGGCTTATAAGGAACCACGTAGAGTCACCGAGGGAAGGAGCAACCTGAGAGCAACCCATTCAACCAAGCCTGAAAGCATCAGAACCTTTCATGGTTAAATGTCATTCCGGTGACCCTGCCAATGAAGATTGCATCCTTACTTGCCAATTCCCTCTCTAGTCCAAATGTGTATGTGGGAGGGAGCTCCATTCATTTCTTTGTGGGCTTTCTGAATTTGTTCTTGCCAGCTCCCTGGGAACTGTGATGCCTTTATTCACCTCTCTCCATCTTTTTCTTTTTTTTTTTTTTTCCCTTTGGGTTTACTTTTTAAAAATGAATTTGAAGGAAAAAAAAGAAAAAAAATTTTTTTTTTTTTTTTTTTTTTGCTGTGAGTTAAACACATTTCACCACAAACAAAGCGTGGATGAAGAACAGCATAAGGCAGCCTTGTTCTTCTTCAGCTAAGCTTCTCCATAGTGAATTCACAGCGACCTCTTCTTCTGTCATATGATCAGCTGGGCTTGAAGGCAACTCCAACTCTTCTGTAGACCATAGTCTACAGCTTGAGCTTATATATCGCAGTCTCTTCCAGTATGCTTCATGCCACCAGACGGGTTCATTATATTAGGAATGTGTATCGAAGATCCACCTAATCCATGATTGTTCTGCCCTGAGGACAGTTAACACAGCACTCAGAAATTCAGTAATCAGTGGGAATCTTTCCATTCACTGTAGTGGGAGTTAGAACTAATCTCACAAGGAGATCCTCAGTGTCACCAGATGGTGGATGTGTATGTTGCAGCACAGAGACATGCCCTGGGAAACCCCTACAGTTCCTAGAAGCCCTGGATCCTAAACATTTTGCAATCAGTAAAGACACTCCCCTTGATTTCAACCGGGGCAGAATCAAAAGGAGGCTTTTCCAAATTCCTGTGCACAATTTTACAAATTGCATGAGGTCATCACCCAACCTGATGTATGGTTAAAGACCAATCAGTGAAGGCAATCTCCTGATGAAAACCCCATTAAATACAATTTAAAACCTCCAAGGCTCTTCTCTATGAGGCTCTTCAGATCTGTAAACTCATCTTCTGGTAGGGATCTAGATGAAAACTTTTCAAACCTTCTTAGAAACCAATCAGCTGAATTTGCTGTTTCCACACCCAGAGGGAAAAGTTGTTAAGGCTGGACTACCCCAAATTGCTGACTGTTAGTGCCACACATTCCTTGCTCTGACGGACGTACTTTTATTTCTGGCAATTCTGCAACACATATTTCTTGGTCATCTTCAACTAATGGAGTGATCCAAGTCAGGCACAATAACCTGTTCCCTTCATCCTCCCTGTTTTGTGTAATTTAACCACAATTTCTGTCGGTCCTGTTCATCATGTATTTACAGCCTGCCACCCTTATCCCTCCTGGGCACTAGGTATGCTTCGTGGCCAAGGATCCAGTGCTGTAAACATCTACACACGTGGATCACTACATACCTGCACAGAGTTCTATCAAGATTCCTTGCAAGTGGAAAAGCGTGATCCTACCTCCTTTTTAAATTTCATGGAGGGACTCAAAACAAGTGAATTTTCCTCATTAAGTAGGATTGTACACTTGGTATCACTAGAATTGAGCTCTTGGCTCTGTCAAAAGTACCTTTGTCGGAACAAACAATTTTATGCTCAACATAAAGAAGCTACCACCAGTAACTATCTCCCAGAGACCCAGGGCACACAGATGGTAGCTCTTAGCACTGTAACCTTCTGTCACTCTCCTCCAAGCTGCTGCTCCCCTTGCTCTGTCTCACCAGGGCTTCCAGGTCCCTCTGATACACCCGTGGAGGTAATTTCTCTCCCCCTGTCAAATGAGTAAATATTTTTTATTTTTTTTTTCCTCTAGTGAGGGGTGGAGTGGGCTACGTTAGCTATCAGATCAGTGCATCCTCTATGTGCCCATGTTACTTACTCCAATTTAACAGCCTACTGCCTTATCTTGTCAGAGTGCTTTGAAAGGCAAATCCTATCAGAGCATAATAGGAAGGGAAGTTAAAGCTATTAGTACATAGCACTTTCTTAACAGGTCAGGGGACAGAAGGGGAACTGTCTAATCAGCTTCAGATTCATTTTCTTTCCTTTCTCATCATGTTGAATAGAATCTAAATATCAGCTACTGCAGATGTCTATAGGTGCTATTTACATATCCAGTAAGTAACCCAGCTAGGTAGCTGAAAGAACAAGTACATGAGAACAGGCATTACAGGGCCTTGGCCGTGGAGGAGCAGTGGCTGCTCTTCCCCCACCTCTACCAACATCTTTAGGGGAAGAGCTCCACACTGGGTGGGGTTATGTGCTGGCTGTTCCTCCTGCCAATTTTGTTTCGGACAGGAAAAAAACAGAAGCATGAAAAAACCTAGGATGTGCCACGAAAGCACATCATACCTACAAAGGAGACGCCTCAATGAAAGAAAGTTTTTATTATGCTGTGGTCAAGTATCAGGAGAGTCCTAATTCTTTCCTCTGCCTCCACCATGGCCCTGCTTGGTATTTTCCGGCTGGGTTCCTCACCAGAGAAGCTGTATATTAAAGTGAGATGGAGAGTGTTTTCTATGATCACTGTCATTAATTATCCCGATAATCTGGCTCCTTAAAGGGTCTCCTTCAGGTCTGAACTATTACTCATTTTCTGTCCTGCCCAACCCACCATACTGCCTACACATATCATTTGGCAGCTGAGTGGCACTTGCACTGTTGCTTGGATAGCATAATTGGTAGCATGTGTGCCTTTCTACTCCCAACAAAGCACCTGCTCAGGGTTGATTTTAAGCATCACCTTCCCAGGAAGGGTTGGAGCAGGGGTGAAGGGATTAGATCAAATCATTGACATCGTTCAAGATGATATTTAGCCATTACAGAGCAATGAATAGCACCTTGTGCACTGGAGATGTGTGTAAACTGTGAGCACAACACATAGGGCTTTTATGTCCTCTTGTCCTGTCAGATCAAAGCTGGGCATAAGACGCACTTGTCCTAAATAATGGCAAATTGAGTCCCCTTGGTGTCCTGCAGGCCATTTGGTCCATTCTCTCATGGCGCTTTCAAATAAATAAATAAATAAATGAGGGAATCAGCAGAAATCTCAGCTCAACCTCTAAGTTCTGACTCAGGAGCAAAACCAAAATTAGCCACTTTAAGTACGGCTCCCACACTGAAAGAGGACTAAATGAATAGCTCCATGGCCTTAGTGGTACCATCAAACCATCATGTCATAAAGCCAAGGTGCTGATTGGGAAGTGTGTCTTATTTAATGTTCTCTTGCTTCTGTCAGAGCCTTGTGAGGAAACACTCCCAAAACCCTGTCGTCCTTGCTGTGCTGTGATAGCAGCAGCACAGTCAGCATCACGCCTGGACTCATCCAAGAAGACACACAGTGCTGGTCACCTGCAAAGCCAGTGAGCAACCACACCACAGGTATGCAGGTTATGTTTCACATCATGGTCCTGACGAATGTCTTCATCCGAATGAGCCATGAAAGGTTTGTGCTGTTCAGGCAGAGGACATGCCCTGTGCTCACTGCAACACGCAGATTCACCCTCAGCATTGTGCCTCTTGCCTCTCACTGATTTTAGTGTGCTCTTCCAGGTTTACAGCACTGACGTGTCAGGAAAGCATCATGACTAACATCTCTTAAACCAGAACAGAAGTGTCAGCTTTTTCCCCTTTCTCCAACAGTGCTTTCCTCATTTGAAAAACTACCCAGTAGGACCCAAAGCTTACAAATTCCCTGTGCTTAATATCCTTCCGATGGGCTTTTCTCCATTAGGTGTTTTTTCATATCGTAGGATATGAGACCAGCATTCTCATCTGCTTCCCATTAATTGCCTCCTTCAATCCTTGGATCTTAGAGATCTCCTTAAGGAAATTAGGCAAATCAGGCTTAAAATTCTCCTGGAACCTTTCCCCAGTAGTGAAAAGCTGCTGGTGGTTGTTATTAGTATCTTGGCTTTAGAGCTCCTTAAGTGACTGGATAAGCTAGTCTATTTTAGTAGTAGCAATTTTCTCATCTATCAGAAGACACTGGGGAAGTCAACAAAGAAGACAAATTCTTCATGAAAATATACAGACATGCCTTATTTATAGAAAAATCCTAGGAAATGTAATAAGAAAGGATGCAGAAAAGTTTTAATGTTTATATATATATATATATAATAAAAATAAAGAAAAAAATAATAATAATAAAAAACACACGGTTTTTAGATGTCTCCAGGGTTTTCCACCCATCCAAGAATAATGAAGAAGACAACTAGACTTTGTTGGAGAAGCAACAAAGTTGGGGGGAAATTATTCATTTTCATGTACATCTGCAGGCTTTTTCCTCTAAAGCTAACAGTAAGTGGTCCTTCAGAAAAAGGTGCCAAAGACTGAACGGGAGTGCTGCATAATGGGAGATGGTCCCTGTAGGTGAAGGTATTTGTAGAGCCTAGACATTCAGTTTCAAACTGTGTGAAATTGTCACCCTGCTAGTAATAGCTGGAAGAATTGAGATTGCAAGCTTATCTGGCATCTTTTTGCCAGCATTATTTCAATTTTTATATGCTCCAAAGATCACTGATTCCTGTTCACAGCCTCTGCTAAATGTCCTGAAATATCCCTCTTCTAGAAATTGTTCTGTTTCAGCCATTCTTTTAAATAGATGCTTCCATGAGGAGGGATTTTGAGCCAGCTTTTGCTGTACAGTTCATTGTTTCTAATCTCTCCATTGTCATTACAATGGCAATCAAGTTCCTCTGCAATGCCCTAACTAGAAAATGTCTTCTTTTATTCGATTAGCTTCCAAGTTCAGTCTTATTACTTATTAATAGTCTCATTCCACCTGTGCTCTGCATTGATCCCAGTGATCAGCACTGCCTCCTGCTCTGCTCTCAGCTTCCTCAGAGTAACATTTTCAAAGGTAAAAATTTCTAGCCATCTATCTAGACAAGACTCCCGTACAATCAATAAAGTCACAACAGCTCCCACACTTACCAGACGGCCCGGCAATTCTTGCTTTGCTCGTTGTTTTATCATTCCCAAGAAGCGTCTCCTCCTCTAATAAGATCTATTTACTCTGTGGGTTCCAAGCTGCTGTGGCAGGGTACGTGAAGAAGAGGTGCCTTGCTTACTCAGGAGGACTGAAAGGCTTAGAAAGCCTACCAAGAGATAAGGAGTGGGAGATTAGGGTCAGCGCTTCTGTGGCCGCTTAGGGAGATGGATCCTGAAGAGATTATGCAAAATAAAATCCAATGTGAATGTGCTGTATTCTTCATGCTTCATTAGGGAGCAGTATTCTTACTTTATTTTAAGTACTCATCTTTAAAGAGTTCCTCTCCTCCAGATATCTTTCTCCTAACGTGTACCTTTTTTGTCTTTTCATTATTTTTTTTCCTCTTCTGTGCTTGTAATTCATGTTCTGTGCTCTTTTCACTAGGGCATGTGGCCCCAAAATCCTCAAATCATGACTGTCCTTAAATTAAGGTGCTGATTCTTAAAGTAATGCCCCAAATCTGTGCTTCAGCATATGAAGTAGAAACTGTCTACAGAATCAGAGATGTTGTTTCTGGGTATATTGAGTCTCTGAAAGCCCTATCATGTATGTTACATCCAAATCCTAGTGTATAAGATAAGGTGGGGTGCATAAGATCACAGAAAGCTAGTAGCCTACAGTGGGGTATATGAAGGAAGAGGTATTTCAAGCCATGTCAACCTGCTCAGATACACTGAATATGGATGTTCACTGTGCAAAGTAGAAGATTCTTCATAAGGGCATGATGAAAGTAGAAGGCAGTGCAGCAGGTTTCAATCATATCGCAGATCTTATGACTTTATGCTGCTTTGCTACCATGCAGTGTCACTTATGCCCAGCCCTTCTGCATTGTTCTCCACCTGTGTCCCACCAGCTCCAAGTTTTGCTTTTCCATAATGTAGTCTCATGGAGAGGCTGTCAGAATTACCTGGATCTTCTGACAGCACACAGACACTCTGGTCTGTGCAACATAGCACCCACAAGTCTTTTTTGAAGAGAAAAGCTTTATTTCCACCCTTTTTCACATATTCCATTTATTGTGGTTGGAGAAGATGCAGATGTTTCCCATTTGGCCAGTGCCTCCCTACATCCACTGACAGATGCTTGGCAACATCAGTGCTTATTTTCAGCCTCTCATCAGATGTAGTGATGAATGTCATGTTTGCAGCAGTGTTGTCTTTGATGTTTTTTCTAAGCTGGTCTATTGTGGCAAGCAAAGCTATTCACAATTTTGGTTGCTGTGCTGTAGCCATTGAGTGGTTCCTGAGCCTATTTATTTTTCATTTCTTTCTTGAACAGCTAGAGGAGCGGGGCTTTTATCAGGATCAGCAGGAACAGATCAATTCAGTTCCAGGCATCCAGGAAAGAAACAGGAGAGTTTCAGAAACACACTGGAATTTGAGATGGCCAAATCTATCGAAATAAATGAAATATGATTCGGTATTTCTTTAGTACTGAAGCCAGCGTGCCTGTTGCACCCCACATCTATGATAATAAAGTGTACTAGCCTGCAAAGGAGGGTGACTGCATGCAAACTGCTTCCTTTGCATGGTTCCTGGAAGATCCTAAGTGCCAATTTGTGCCCAAGAATTATTTGAGAGGATGCTTGTTGTCATGGACCAAAAGCATGCTGGGGAGCATTCATCAGCACAGACAGCCCAGTCCCAGAATAATTCCTGATGCTGCTGGATTGAGTAGGGCATGGTGTATCCTCAGAGGGGCTGGGTATAGGAGTTATACTATCAGCAGGGATGAAGGTTACGGCAGCACTGAGTTTGGAAATATAAGGATTAGAGCTCTGTGCTATTCAAAGTGTGGTCTGCCTAGCCCAGACTGCTGATCACCACCAGATTGTATAAGGAGAGAATTCAGTTATACAACAAAGCGATATTACTGCTGTTACTGGTGTTACTGGTGACACCAGTGCCCCTCTCTCCCAGTTTGAAGAGTCCATGATCTTAATCTGCAGAGACTTTATTGTTTTTGTAGGGGAACAATTTGCAAGGAGATAAATGAATATCTCAAGTTTTCCCACTACACTATTCTGGAAGGTCAGTCATCTGCCCTGTAAATATACAGAGAATATATCATCATCCCTGCTATGGTATCCATGTTTCCCATCTTTCGCTGGGTAGCAAGATTGCTGTGACAGCAGTGCTCTGCCATGATTGATTTTAGCCTGATTGACCCAGATGGATCATGATAGCCCTATGAAACAGACTCCTGAGCCTGTCCTACCTTAAATGAGAGTCAATGCTCCTAAAGGATCTCAGAGGTTTGCTGTCCCAGAAGGGCCAGAATGACTCCCCATGATATAAAGCAGCTCGTAATGCTCCTAAGCAGGATAGATCCTTTCAGATGGTGGTGGGTAATATTCAGAAAGATTCAGAATTCTCACTGTCTCTCTAAAACAAACCAAACAAACAAACAAACAAAGGAAATATGACATTTCCAGAATAAACGCATATGTACATACGTGCTGCATTTGGCTGTAAACATGAAGATATGAGCTAAGCACAGCACTATAGGAACTGGTTTAAAAGAGAGAGTTACCTCTCTGCTGCAGGACTTTCTATTTACTGTGCTGGGATCCTTTCCACAGATAACACGGTCCACAGGACAAGTCCTTCAACTCCTGTGAAAATGGGCTATTGATTTTTTTTTTTTCATTTAAAATTCTGTCCTTTTTTATCCCTGTGTGTTTTGCTGCTGTTTGTCTGAAGTCTACTGAGTTGCACAGGAATGAACAGAGAAGAAATATGTGCTTATAGTTTGCCAGGGAATTGCTGGGGCTGGGACATTTCAATACCAAAAAGAAGGAAAGAAGGAAATGCCTAAGTAGGTTTTTTAATCAATTGTTCTGTCAAATAAAAGCAGCTCATGGGGTGAAGTAGCTCGTAAGTCAACACTGTGCTTAAAAACCTCCTGACTCAGAGCTGGGAATGGACTTCCTGGCTTAGGAGTCAAATAAAAATAATTGGTACCTGCCAATAGATCACCAAAGCCTTTGGGGAACTTCAGCTTGCGTATATTAACATGAACCTTCTTAAAACTATAAGCTTAAAAAGACCTGAAAGGTATCCCCAAAATGGCAGTCAGCATCTCCAAAGCAGTACATGGGTCTTCTGAAGGATCTGCCTAACTCTTCTCAACTGTTTCGAAAACATCAGCTGTAGCCTACTTCTCCATGCACCATAAATGCATGTGATCTCTCGCATGCTCTTTTTTGCACACACACAGAGCAACAATCCTACAGTCATGTTCAAGCCTCTTATGCTAATATTCTGCCCTGCCTTTTCAGCTCAATTTGAAAAAAATAGAAATAAAAAATGAGAAATTGTCTCAAGCACGAGTGGGTTTGACTCTCAAAAGATTGTCTGGGCTAGGGACAAAAGGTATCCTGCAAGAGAAGTTAAAAAGACCAAAAAAAAAAAAAAAAAAAAAAAAAAAAAAGAGGATTTAAGGATTTAAGGGATCTAAGTTTTTCAAAAGAAAAAATATACACTTTTTTTTTTTTAGTATAAATGAAGAATAAAGGAAGAGCAAAAGACAATTTACACTGAAATCTGAAATACAATGGTGATGGGGGGTAATCAGCTTATGGGCTGCTTTCATACAGTAAAGAAAATCATGTACAATTTTCAGAGACACCTTCAGATCTCACTGCCTTCGAAGAGCATCCGTTTAGTAAGCAGGAGCTCATCAGAGCAGACCTGTACCGTTTTCTGCCTTCCATTTGCACCGCTGTAGACATGAGGGATAAATCAAATCAGAGTCATGTATTCTCATGAAAATTAGAAATAATTTTAGCTTCATCCATCTTGTGAAATATGACAAATTACAAACTAGCTACTGTCTGTAGACAAGAAGGTAGGTGACCTCTTACACCTAGAGGATCTACACCACAATTTTCTTTTCAAGTCCAGAATATTTGTTTATGTAGGGTTCATCTTCACTAACTGTTTGCACAAGGAAGGGGGGCTAATTCTGTTCTCTCTCTTTTTTTTTTTTTTTCCTAAATATTGCTGTAGCCAGAAATTTGGGAAGCTTGAAATGTAATCTGAAAAAGAGAGCCAAATGCATTCTTCTTTGCTAATGTTCACACTTCTATGGCAGATAACAAAATAGGCAAAAAAGGTAACCAGTATATCCCCCCAGGTATTTTTTTCCTGGATAAGATTGCATACAATATACAAAGAAAAGACCGATTTCATCACAGAATCACTGAATCATCTAGGTTGGAAGAGACCTCCAAGATCACTGAGTCCAACCTCTGACCTAACACTAACAGTCCCCACTAAACCATATCCCTCAGCTCTACATCTAAATGTCTTCTAAAGACCTCCAGGGATGGTGACTCCACCACTTCCCGGGGCAGCCTATTCCAGTGTCTAACAACCCTTTCCGTAAAGAAGTTCTTCCTAAGATCCAACCTAAACCTCCCCTGGCACAACTTAAGCCCATTCCCCCTCGTCCTGTCACCAGGCACGTGGGAGAACAGACCAACCCCCACCTCGCTACAGCCTCCTTTAAGGTACCTGTAGAGTGCGATAAGGTTGCCCCTGAGCCTCCTCTTCTCCAGGCTAAATAGTCCCAGCTCCCTCAGCTGCTCCTCATAAGACTTGTTCTCCAGACCCTTCACCAGCTTTGTAGTCCTTCTCTGGACTCGCTGAAGCACCTCCATGTCCTTCTTTTAGCGAGGGACCCAAAACTGAGCACAGTAAAATCTCCCACGCAGTCTCTTTCAGACCACTACTTAGTTCACAGGTGTCATGCATGAAGCCCAGTCCATTGGAAAACAGGAACCAGAATGCTAAGGTTTTTTTTCTGTTCTTGTTATCTCCAAAGCTATTTTTACTTGAACATCACAGGGCTGCACTTTTGGAGTGACCACTGGTTGATCTCTGAGATTTCTATTTGCAATCTGTGACCATTGGTATCACCCACACTGCATTTCATTTTGAACTCACAGGCTGTTCAGTCCCCACAGTGTAACTCTTTGTTATCGCTATAAACTAAAGCTGAACTAAAACAGATGTGGGCCATACTTACCTGACCGTTGGACAGCTGCTATCATAATTTCATAACAAAAGAAAGTTAAAATGAGCTCAGCCTAGGCAAGCTGAGACAAATCCTTGGTGTGGACTGACTCAGTCTTGACTGTCAGGTCAAGACCTTTAAGTAGAGATCACAGCTACTGGGCTCCAAAGCTTTCCAGCTGTACACATGGCAGAATTTGAATCCGAAACCTCTCAGCTGGATGTAGAAAGAGCCACTTAGGATGTCACCCCAGGCAGATCCCAACCATCCGATGGGACCTGACATCTCCCACCTTGTGTATCATCTCAACTGTTGTTTCCAGCTCCTCTGGGTTCACGTTGCACCTGGCTGTTCCTTGGCTGTTCTTTTACTGGTTGTGCCTGATGCTTCACTATGTAGCTCTTTTTTAAAAAAAAAATATTTCCAAGAGGCTGTCTATACTCTTTAATCAGTGCTGAAGACCATCTCTAGCATGCTGGACTAACCACGAGGTTTGAAGTGCTCGAAAACTGTGCCAGAATTTTAATTTATTCTGTTGTGCTTTCTATTTCTTTTAGCATTAATTTCAGCTTCCTCCATAATAGCCCTGGTCACACTGTGATACAATCCTGTGGTTTTCTATTACACATTTTTGTATATCAGAAAATAATGCCAAACCCAATAAAGAATGCTCAGCTTCATCACCTTCTTAACTAACTCCTTCTCTTTCTCTCTGTCTTGCTGCAGTCTTTATGTGAGTGCAGACTTCTATAAACCAGACACTGATTTTTCAGCAGTTGACTTAAACTGTACTCAAAGACTTAGAAGTGTTACACAGAAGAACAGCTCCCAAAGTTTTTGACTAAGAATCTTCTCACTGAACGGAGAGGCTAATCATAGAATCACTGAATGGCTTGGGTTGGAAGCAATCTGAAAGATCATCCAGTTCCAACCCCCCTGCCATGGGCAGGGAATTAAACATCATATACCTTGGCTCACTAAGTGCATACGGATTGAAGCTGTCCAAAACTGAACTTTGTTTTCCTGAGCCTATTAAGCTCTTGGTATTTGTCTTCACGAATACCAGGAGCTTGATTCAGCTTTGATTAAATCAAAGGCAAGATATTTTTTATCTTTTTTAAAGTATTAAAAAAAATGCTATGAGAATCTAACCATGCCACAGGGAAAACACACAAGCAAACAAATAAACAAAATCAGGCTTGTGATTTGGAAGCTCCTCTGGAATTTAGAAAGGCAAATTCAGAGAATCACGGAATCACTGACGTTGGATGGGACCCCTAGAGATCATCTCATCCAACCTCCCTGCTCCAAGCGAGGTCAGCTCCAGCAGATTGCTCAGGGCTGTGTCCACATCCCTGCACTGTCTGACTCACAGCACAGAGCCCCTGGTCAGACTGATGTGCAGTTTGGCCACAGAAATCCTTCCATATAAAATTTCTTCACACGCTTTCCAGAAAAGGTGATGTTCATATTTAGCTTTATAATGCATTCCTGCACGGATACATGCAGGATGTAGAAGGACTCACCAGCCTTATAAATCCCTGGATGCCTTCACTCATCCTTTGTTGTGGGGCATGAATTTACTGCTTCCTTCTGTGTAAGGACTGATGGAGACCCTGACACGAAGTCACTCTGTTTTCCCTCAGTTATGATGTGACTTCTTTCAGTCTAGTACTGCAGTGTTGTAACACATCTCTGGATAGCTTCCTCCTTGCCCTAAAAGAAGAAAGCTGTCATTTGCAGTCTTAGTGCCTGGAGGACTCTCTGATGCCTGATACACATTATATGATACACAGGAGATGGGCTGATGTCCCTAGACTGTAAAACTACTACAGCACTGCCTATAACTGATAATGTGATGTCTCATTTTAGGTTTGGCAGTTTCTTCTTCAATGTCCTCAGTAGACCACATCACATTCTGTATTTTGATAAAGCAAAAGACTGTAAAAATTGGGTGTCCTTCTCTTTGAAATGTTACCGTGTTGTCTTATGAAAATATTAGCTGATGCTGATGATTTGTAATGCTAATATTTATGATATCATTGTAATGCTAATATTTATGATATCATACTCAAGTAATTAAATGGGGAAGAACACCTATGTTTTTATTACCTAAAACTGTTAGCAAACACAAACATATGCTCACTTACTCAAACTTTCTCCTTTTTTCCTGGAATTTACCTATTTCAGCTGCCCCCGGTGCTGCTCAGTGCCCAGCCAGGGCATACCAGAGTGAAACTAAACCCTCATCCAATGCATTTGAGTTCTCTATTGATGTTCACATGGAGCGTGCTCACAAACACCCATCTTTTTTCTGACTATAAACACGTTCAGAAGGGCTGAGAATGTACAAGCTCACAGAAAAAAGCATGCCCCTCCAGAGTGAGTATTGCTGAGTTTGCAGACCATGGGTAAATCACATAGCGACTTCAGTTGTGAGGGCATTGAAGATTTGTAACACTCTCTGTGTTTTGACCTCCAGACACTTTGTTCTTTCTTGCTCTTCCTTTGCTCTTTCAGAAACTATCTTAAGCACATCTTCCGTGATGGTAGTTATCTGCTGGAGCCATTACCCCTCATCTTATGGGTAGAGTTGGAGATGCATCTACATCTTCATCTGTCTGACCTTTGGTCAGATCAAGCTGTTCACAAACAGGCACAATCAATCCTGTGCATGTTCTGCAAGCAAAATATATTTATTCTCATTAACTGTATCGTGGTCCTGACAACCAGACATCCATCTTCTTCACCAGCATCCTTTTACTCCACTGGTAAGTGTGGGTTGACCTCCAGGTAAGCAGGACCTTCTCTGCATGCATCTCAAAGGCCTTTCAAAATGCATATTGCAGCTTTTCTTTCTCTCTCTCAAAGCATCTCCTCATCTGAAGCAGTGCTGCGTTATGCTTCTAGAGCTTTATCATGATGTGTTTCTGTTTCACACATTATCACCTTAGCCCGACTGTAGGTTTACTATTATTATTATTATGACTATTATTATTAACAGTTACTATTATTGTTGTTATTATTATTACTATTCTCCCTATCTTTTCTCATGAAAATTACCTTTTTGGCCAGTCTACTTTTTTCTGTCTCCTCTGTTTCCTTTAGTCTGAGTCCCTCCATTCATTTCTCATCACTTGTTCTTTTTGCATTTTTTAAGGAAAAGGTCCAAGGATCACTGACCAACTCAATTTTGTTATCACAACATTTACAGAAAGCTTCTGTATAGTTTTCCAGGGGCTCTAACTTGACCACTGACTGATGTGGCCATGGCCAAGTAGAAAGTGTTCTTGGCATCACCATTTTTCCCTTCTGCCTCTGTGCCCTCCTCTTCTAATTCCAGTCAAATCTCTGCTGTCTCAGGAGATGTATAAAACTCCATTCCCAAAATTCTGCACTTTCTGTACAAAGAAACACACTCTATCCATCTTTGAAATTGAAATTACAGATGAAAATCACTGCCCATTCCCATTGGACTAATGCAGGATTGATTGTTCCACACAGAATATTATCCAATCTGATCATAAAGGACACAAATGATGGCTCTCTTACTGCTTTTCCTGGGAGACTACGCCACATCCTGATCAATGCCTTTGTAAGGAGTTTGTGCTGATAATCAGATTCAATTATATATATATTTTTTTAGTTTTAAATTCAGCCTGCTACTCTGAGCTACTTTCCATTGTATGACCCGTAATCAATTCATCATTATTATTGTTGCTGTTTACATTAATGAAGTAAGTGGTGGAAATGCTGGGCTCCAGTGTAATGTT
Source organism: Heteronetta atricapilla (assembly GCA_011075105.1). Lineage (NCBI taxonomy): Eukaryota > Metazoa > Chordata > Aves > Anseriformes > Anatidae > Heteronetta > Heteronetta atricapilla. The sequence continues at coordinate 153,993,442 of CM021732.1, forward strand.
TGCCATTTTATATGCGTGTAATAAAAGTCTCTCTTGCACTGAAGAGTTTATAATCTCTTTATGACTCAAGATAAGAGGCTGATGCAAACGCTGAGGACTTACAAGACAAGGTGATGGTATAACAAATTCATGTAACAAACCAGTCTCCGAAATAGGCAGTCTGCTTTTCTGAAACCTGCTGTGCATTATTTGATTATGAAAATATTTAAAATCTTATTCAGGGCCATGACTGCTGTCCTTTTGTGTTTATACAGCAACAGCCTCTGCTCCAAGACGCTCGTAGTCTAAGTAACAGGATTATCAAAGATATATATAAACATGTACATCCTTGCCTCCAGCACTACATTCCTAGGTGATACCCATACATCTTTCTGAAACTCAGAAAATTAATTAGTTTTGAAATATCTTAATGAGGAATTAAATCTGGAGTCTAACAGGGCAATCCACATTGAAGTAAAACACCACTGCTGACATCAAGTTACAAAAAATGAAAGTTTAAAGAATAAGATGAATGCAAGATCATTATTTTTCTGTCTGCTGTTCTTGCTTGCATGAATGGAGACTATTATATGTAAACCCACCAAATTATGTCATTTTGTCAGTCTAAGCTTTTATTTGAGCTGTCCTTGTATTTCTATGTCATGTTAAGCAGACAAAGGGTCTGACATCCTCGCCTGCAATGGCATGGCTTTTCTGGGTGTCCTTCTGCAGTCCAAAAGCTTTCTTAGCACCTACAAGGTCCCATTTTGTTGATTTGAATAGGTCCATCAAGCACCCCGACCCTGCACAATTCCCTTTCAGCTGCCTGTGTCTACATATATCTGCAGTCACAAAAGCAACTGCCTTCTGCACACAGCATTATTTACTTATTCCTGTAAGGCACAAAGCTTTCAGAATAAAGTCTAACAATCACGCTCAGGCTAAATGTATGGGTATTAAGTGCATCTTCATAAATTTGCATCCTTTCATCCTTTAGAGTTAGAAACATCTCACTCTGTCGCTGCATCTTTGTCTCCCTGCCTTTCTGTGAGACGGGCAGACTGTCAGCCTTTGACTAACTCACATTAGCCTCACTTACCCAAACTCCTCCCTTCATTTCAAGCACTGTTAAAATTTTAGGCCCCCTTTGATTTTTATGTCATTTTTAGCTTCAGAAGAGTACCGCTTTCTAGCTGAATGGAGCTATCTAGATTGTGGATAATTTCTCCCTGTAATTCATGGCCAGCTGTTGCTATGTAACTCCTAAGCTATGTACCTGAAGTGCTTTATCTGTGTGATGGCTTTATCTTTCTTGCTTGGTATAGTGCACTTTTGCTTCAGCCTGACTGGAGAAAAAGAAAAAAAGAAATAAAATTAACTGCAACCAGGTTATCAAGTTAATTGGAATTAATGGTGCATAGAAGAAAGGGCAGGTCAGCACCAGTTAAATAATATTTGGATAAGTTAGGTGCCTGCAGGTCAGTGGGGACCAATGCACTTGCGATAAGGCACATCAGGAACTACCAAAAGCAATCGCTGCATGATGAGAGATTATCTTTGAGATCTTATACAGGAAAAGTACCAGAAGAGCAAAGAAGGGCAAACAGCACTATCATAGAAAGAAAGGTAAATTCTGGATGAGTCAGCCTAACTTTGGTGCTTGGAAAGAAAATGGACCAAGTAATTAAACAGTTGATACATGCACACCTAAAAGAAAAGAAAGTGATAAGAAACAGCCAACACTGATTTGTCAAAAAACAGATTGCTTTCATCCAGCTAAAGACAGGGCAACTTATCTAGTGAATAAGAAGAAGCACAAATCATTGCTATTTCCCATGGTTATGCTCTACTGCCCTTGTAAAAGTTGCAACTTCTCCAACTTCTCCAGTTGAGGAAATGTTTTTCTATCAATAACCTTCATGGTAGACCATGAATTTTTCATTTAATTTAAATTGCAATGATTTATTTTTTTTTCTCTGAAAATTTGTAGCATAATTTGCCAGTTTATCACAGAGTTAATGTAATAATGATGAAAGTATCAATACTGCTTCTTTGAGATCTACCTGTTTACCCAGTCAGTGGTTACAAGGGAATGAACACAGCCTCAGCATCATAAACAGCCATCTGGAGCACACAGGCTTCTTGGAAGGAGAACATTATCCTTCAGTGCAAGAAAAAGGAAGCACTTTTTCCTGGATGGAAAAAGGTATCCAGAGGTAACTCAAACCCTGCTGAATGCCCATAGACAACTGAGCTGAGTCCTAAATAGTTTATGGAGAACTGATCCATATAAGTCAACAGAGCAGAGAGAGCAGCAAGTTGGGGACCAGCTCATTGCCCACTGAACTTCATATACATGTGCCACCACCATATGGCTCCATAGTCAACACAGTCTGTGGCTTTTGGCAAGTGATTTAGGTCACCCTATAGCTGATACCAGGGCTCAACTCAGCTGTCCATAGTTAGGTGCCTGATATAATATGGGTACCTATATAATATATATCATATATATAGGTGCCTATATATGTTTGAGATGAAGAGGCTCAGGGGAGACCTTATTGCTCTCTACAACTACATGAAAGGAAGGTGTGGGTACCTGGGGGTCAGCCTCTTCTCACAGGTAACCAGTGATAGGACTAGAGGGAACAGCCTTAAGTTGTGCAAGGGGAGGTTCAGGTTGGAAATTAGGAGACAATTCTTAAAAAGAGCAGTCAGGCATTGGGACGGGTTGCCCAGGGAGGTGGTGGAGTCACCGTCCCTGGGGGTGTTCGAGGAAAGGTTGGACGTGGTGCTTAGGGACATGGTTCAGTGGGTGACATTGGTGGTAGGGGTATGGTTGGACCAGATGATCTTGGAGGGCTTTTCCAACCCTAATGATTCTATGAATCTATATCCAAGATTTCCTAGCGGGCTTCAAGGCCAGGCTGGCAGATAAAATGGAAAGGAAAACCCACACCTTCTGAGACTGGCCTCCAGAGGTGAGTTGGGGTTACCTGGGCAGCCTCAACAGTACCAGATGGCTTTTCTTAGCTGCTAGAATTTGGAGTGGCTAAATTAAGACGCCCCACTGACAGGCAGATGCCTACCTGTGGGCACAAATAGATAGGACTTTGTCTTACCTGAATTCTACCTTGTTAGTTCACAGTTTCACTCTTAAAATGAAATAAAGCACTTGCACTTAATGTCAGCCTAGAGAGTCCCTGCAGGGAATTGGTGTGGAGAAGCCAGAGCACCAGATACTGAAACGGATTTTACAGTGACTATATTCCGTAGACAAACCCTGTGACAGCGCTGCAAACAAGGTACATGGCACTCAGGGGCTTCTTAAACACTATCATTTATGTAAGGCCCTGGAGGGAGTTAGTCACTGAACCAGGCAGGGAGGACACTTCAGCAAGAGCACTGTGCCTGGCACTGCTCTGTAGTGGAGAGGTAGGCAACTTGGAGAGAGTCCAGAACAGAGAAACGAGTGACACAGGTGCTGGAAAATAAGGCAGGGGAAGAATGAAATGATTGGGCCCATGGGCCTCTGTGGATGTGCAGTAATCACCTTCAGGGGTCCAAAAAGTCCATATGGAAAGAGTTGTTATCCATTGCTCTCTGTGCCCATGGGGGGCAAAGAAAAGGCAAGTGTCTTGGTTTTCAGCAAGGGACATGTATTTTAGCTAACAGGAAAGGGAAAACAGACAAGAAAGCTTCCAGCAGGACGGGGAGTGGAGCTCTCACAGACTGCCTCAGAGGGCAGCGGATTACAAGCTAAGGAGCTTCTAAGCTGTTACACAAACTGGTGCTAGTGGCGGCCAAGATTTATTTAATTCTGCTGCAGAGTGGAGGGGTGACCTCTTATCATCCTGTAATAAGTCCTATAGTTTGTTGCTTTTCTAAATAAGTGCCTATCATCCAAACATTGAACTCTGTTGATTTAGACATATGGAACCCAAAACTGAACAAGGAGATGCTCATGTCCTTCATCCAGAATAAGAAAATCACATTTCCAGTCTAATGATCTTTCGGAGTGTCATTCTTACTGCTCTTTAATGAACTTCTGATAGCATCAATGGGACCAGCATCTCTACAGAGCCTGCTTATAAATTCACCCTGTAAAATTGCCCTTTGGTTATGCGCCTCTTCAGAGCACAGGCAGGAGGAACATCATGGTAAGTCATCAGGGAAATGCACAGGCAAGGGAAAGAAGAAGAGGAAATAAAAGAATGAGGAACTGGGTAAGAGAGGGAACCAGTGGAAGGAGATGTGGAAATGCAGAGTGAATGATGCAAGGCAAAAGATGATGACAAGAAGAAATTCTCTGTGGTGAGAGAAAGCAGGGAGAATGCAAGGGAGGCTGTACGACAGCCAGGTTAATGATGCTGCATAAACACAATTCAGTTTATTTCCCTTGATGGTAAAAGAAATGAGAAGAAAAGCACTTTTTTCATTCAGGAAGATCAAGGGAGAATAGACATAATGTACCTCACCATCTACTGCTTTTCTAGGCAAGACAAAGTCTGAAGATGAAATTTTATTACTATCTTATACAAGAGAGAGTGAGAGTTAACCATCAGATGAGGTAAGGGAGACAGAGGGGTCCCAAGGTGGTGCAAGGAGGTGCCCAGGACCAGCCTGACTGCCCGTGACATGCGGTGCAGAGCAGGTCTGACGCTGAGCTCTCACACTTGTAACAGCAGAGGACTTTTTATCCTTATGTAGCTTGTGGGATGAGAGACTTATGTCTTTAAGGCTGAAATGATTCGTCTCAGTTCCATGGTGTGGAGTTCAGCAAGCACTGCCTTTCTCCAGGGCTTAGAATATCCAGCATGATTACGGGGAGTACTATTCCTACATGCTTTCCAGAAACAAATCCTCTTCCCTAGGAAAACAAAATGCCTGAAAACACAGCCTCTATTGCTGCCTCATGCCAAGTAGCAGCAGAAAAGCAGATTAAATAGGTGACTGGCAGAGAATGGGCATTCTGAAGAGACAGCAGCACACCATGCATCAGGCTGCTACCTTCAGTGTATTCAGATGCCATCTACAAAGCAGCACAGTTTGCAAGTCCTTCCTACAGGATTGTGGAAAAGGAAAAGGAAAAGAGGAAAAGAAATGAAAATTAAAAATAAAAAGAAAAATAATAATAAAAATAAAGAAAAATAAAAGGAAAAGGAAAAGGAAAAGGAAAAGGAAAAGGAAAAGGAAAAGGAAAAGGAAAAGGAAAAGGAAAAGGAAAAGGAAAAGGAAAGGAAAAA